>DWLO01000082.1:0-28133 GCA_018245335.1 Dalla quadristriga
CGGGTCTTGGTGAGAAAAATTGTATTGTTTTCTATAGGACGTGTCTGACCCGCAACGTAGGGAATCCTAGTGCGGGAGTGTGAGTGTGCAAGCGTTTAAAAAATATATTTAAATTACAGTTCATGCATAAACCAATAAAATTCACACACGACCGAGTGCAACATAAATTTCATGTGCATGATGTACCAATATCGATACAAAAGAGAAAATACAATTCCCTAAACATATGACTGCCTATCATTTTAATATGACTCGCGGTTTTTACGAAGTGCTCAATATAGCCTCTGCTTACCATTGTAAGGTACAGCATTATCACAATAAAATTATTATCTACCGAAAGTACTAGAAAATCCCGATTCTAGCCATGGCCGAGAATCCTGATACGGAACAATACCGGTTTCTCACTCCCTACTGCGATGTTATGGACCTGCAATAGGTGCGTTGCCTCACTAAGCGCTCTGAATATACATTTTAATCATCATCTTCCATTTTAGGGCAGATCTCATGCGGTTGAAACTTTATTTAATGATAGTACCCATGCATGAGAATAGACAAATAAACAAATTTGTGTTTATTTATTATACCACATCCATCATACTAAAGTGGAAACATTAATGTAAGGTACAGGGGTCCTTCAGTTATCGTACTCCATATCGACCGAACATTTGCAAATAGGACGAATGATAATAGTACCGATGGACTGATTGATCAGCTACGACATGAAAACTGCCATTAGGGTGGCCCACGCAATCCCATTTCTAATAACGTTGACTTAAAATGTAATCTTAATAGTATCTGCCCGTTGTTGGTACGTGCCATTAGTCATGAATCATGAAAACATTTTTTTCTAGTTCAACGACTCCTTATAGAATTCTAGAGCGACTGTATTATTAGCTGTAACAAGAATCGAGAGTAACGCAAAAAGTACGTTGTTATATTTGAAAATCAATTATCAAAGTTATGTAATTTATGAATAATTTTGACACAGTCACAAGGTGAACGAGTCTTGGCTTTGGAGAATTTTCACTACTCGTCATATCATTCGATTTTCGAATCATTTTAAGACAAAATGCTGAAATTGTGAAACCAAGCAACATTGTTTGATTATAAACTATATGCATTGTTAAACTAAATATTTATAATATGATATAATTTTACCTATATAATATTATGGTTGTAATGTTCATGCTGTATTGAAATGAATTGTTTTTTTTAAGACTGCATCTTTCAGTTTTATCTCGAATATATTGTATGTATTGCTCACGGCTAACCTAACTACTCAACTAACGGGCTGCACTGAAAATCAGCGCTGATGGGTTGACTCTGATCCAGCAGCATAATGCTGAGTGCAGACCCAGTTGCTGCGTAATGCTGCATTGCAAATAACCCTAGTAATGTTAATGTATACTTGTTTAGAAAATTAATCCTCTGATATTTATAGTTATCTGTGTTGGTAGTTTTTAACGCGCAAATAAAGATCATATCTATCTATTTATCTAAATGAAAAAGATTTGTAAAAACATGACTTATCATAAATTAATTTTGTCAGCAATGGGTTAGGGGTTAATATCGATGATGAAAAAGAAGTAAAAAATAAAAAACCACGCGTAAATTACAAGCGTTTTAAATTAAACTAAACCGTCTATTTTTCATAAAACACCCTGAGAATAAATTCGTAATTTATGACCCCCAACCCGTTCCGAGAATTAACGATATTAGTCTCCATTAATTGGACTAAACCAATAAAGACGACATCCCGAGACACGTGTAGGATCTTTTAATAGTAAAAAACAAAATGGAGGCTTCGCCAACGAATTCTAAATATTTCTTCGGGCGGCCGAGGTTCATTTTTAATTGTTGTTTTTGTTCGGATTCCGTTTTTTGTGATTGATTCAGCAAGCAGTTGTCATTGTATTCGTTCAGGTTTGATCACGGTTTTTTTCTACCGTCCAATTGTTTGTATGTTTTAAGAAATAAGGTTGGAGTCGTTTCTTTTCCGTCTTGGTATGGTAATGCTACGCGGTTAATCAATCTGATGAATTTCAAATCGGACGTGCATTAAAATTTGTTATTTACATCTGGATGTATGCATCTTGTTCCTATAAATAAACATTTATGGATCCTTCAGACATAAAGTATTCAGTCCAGATTGATTGAAATATTATTTAAATAAACAAAAAATATTATTGAATGAAAACGGAAAAAAATTAAATAAACCATGCTAAACCAAATATAATATTGATAACAAACAAAATGAACATACGCAAATATGTAAAAGCAAGATTTAATCTTGCTTGAATTGATCGCTATTAAGCACACAGTACATTCCACTACCCTGTTGACTCGAGTGACTTAATTATTTATAAGTAACGTCACTGACTGTGCTGGAGATTTACTTATATTTATTTTTTTGCAAGTTGTTCTTCTGTCAACAATCCATAATAAACGACTTTTACTTTATTTCTTAGCTTTAAATATGCTTTGAAAAACTTGATGATCACTTAAGTGATATTAATATGACACCACAAATCCCATCTTTAATATCATATTAATCAGGAATCGAAGCCGGGGCTACGAGCCAGTCATCCGAGCTACATTTATCATATCTTCCGCTGCACCCTTAACCATAACGCTTTAACGTTCGTTATGTGCTAATGCGTTTACTGTATAAGTAATATCCTTAGCAAGTGTATAAGAATTAGGTAGTATTCTTAGAATATAGTATCATTTCATGTTTTATCTCTATCTCTTCTTTTTTGGTATTTCGTCTAGAGTTGAGTAAAAAGAAAAGCATATTTGGCACATAAAATTCAAAACGTATCCTGTTGTATCGATTTGTACTAAAATTTGTTGAGTAAATTTGTTTTCTAAAATCACATTTCTTAATCTTATCTAGTTGCTTTTAGGTTTTTGATATTTGCAATATGTGCAAATCAAAACGCAAAATTTGCCGAATCCTTTATTGGAGGTATGCATTCAGGAGCAAGTACTAATCCGCAGTAGCGCAGCGTAGTTGAGTACTCTCTAGGCCTCCTTAGTTGCAAGAAGAGACCCGTTCCCTGCTGTAGTTCCGTAATGGGTTTATCCATAGAGCTAGAGCCAAAAAAACGACGCTGCATTTCTGCGCGAATAAAATATTGTGTATCTACACTACACACGATCAACAATACATACAATCAGTTGTGGACACGCAATCTTATCAATAGAAATCTTTTGCTACTAAAATCCTCGTCTTATTCTTAAAATTCTTTGCTACTAAAAATTATAAATGTGCAAGTGTAGGTATTTTGTGGTTTGATAGTTTTTTCATCATTCACCCTGCAACAAAGCACTGGATCGTCTTGATTTTTGACGAGATAGTTTATGGACTGATAAGTGAAATAGGGTACTTTTTATCCCAGGTTAATGCACGGTTTTTATAGGACTGATAAGGGAATTTTACGTCATTGATGGGAGGATTCCTGGCTGGGGCAAAAATGTATATCTACATCATTAGCGTTGTTTTCGGGTCTAGGAAAGTTTGTTATGTCCTAAAATACAGAGAGTACCGAAGCACTATTTTTTCATATTGGATCTAGGTACTTTTGGAGCGCATTGCGAGTACCCTAAGCCAGCTGTTTTAGCAGTTGTATGTTGTTTTGCAGTTGTAAGTTGTATGTTGCAGTTGTTTTTGTATGTTTTATACCATAAACTGGTTCCAACGAAATAAGTTATCATCGATTATGCATATTCAAGCATCATGTAAAGATGACGTTTTATGGCCAATCGAAATTAACCTCCACTAAAATCGTACCGCGCATTTGCGAAGCCAGATCTGGAGCAATTTAAAAGAGTAATCTCACCGACCGCCAGAACAAAACATAAAGCGTTTTACGACCGCCCCTGTTGATTTATTCCTCATTCATAATTTGATGTTTCGGAACATCACAGGATTTAATAACTCCAGATAGAGATCGCTTAGACCGATGTAAAACTGTTAGCGTCTTGTGTAACGAACATAAAATACACATTAAGACGCATTAAGCAGCCGAGTTTACAGTTCGCCCGTTCAGTCAGCTCGAGTCTTTTATCCTTAATCTAGTTATTTTAAAACGCATTCGGGAGTTTATTGGCTGACGTCATAGCCGTTTTTATTACCATAAATCGTTATTACGCTAATATCGTTTTATTGCTGCTATTTCAGAGATGCTTCTTGAAATAAAAAACACGATAAAATATTAGCTATCTAATCAGTGTTCTTCAGATCAAATTCTTTTCCGATATTTCATCAACGTCCTATATGTATATCAAAAAAATGAGTTGTGTTCTCTATCTTGCCTACACGGAATTAGTGGTTTCTTGTACGCGACGCATCGGTGAAAGCATAATGAGAATGACAGAAACGTTCTCGAGGCATCGACGTGAATCCGTCGAAACACCGTTGCGATGTGTCAACAATCCGTTGCTAACGTAAACACTTAATTAACATCGTAAAGTACCAAGACGCGGCAATCTCCGGACACTTATCAAACGTCCATAATAATTTGAGACGCGTTGTTATGGCGAGGTGCAAAAGTGGCTGACCTGACATCACGCCTGTGACCCTAAGCCGCGCTCCTCTCGCTCGCCCCCGACGCTCCGTCTCCCTCCCACATCACGCCCCTACTTTTCATAATCATCTTCTTAAAGTCACATGTTTTGGCGATGTCTTTAAATTAATGAACTTTAAATCTGTGGTGGTAAATACGAATTTGGATCGGATTCGGACGACGCATGGATCGCCGGCTGAGCGCTAGCGAAGTCTCGGGCCATCACCGTCATCTATTGTCATGTCGTCTTCTCGAGCTTTATAAACAATCTTTTATTTTCACCTAGGAGTATAATCGGCTCGCGCTTGTGGAATTTCTGTGTCTATTCTTATCGGGTGGTCGTTTCGGAGGTAACAAGAGTACAAAGGTTGTTTTGAGGTGCCACACCGTGTCACCGGTGTTCCCGCTAACGGAATGAACTCTCGCGTGATTGTTTCTTTTTTATCTCTTGCACTTCGTTTCTTATTGTGTTACAGTTACATGTCGTTGCTGTTGCATGTCGATTGCCTTGAATGTAGAATTATAGCAAACTGTACACTTAAAATACGCGACCTAAAAGGTTTGTAGCATTGTTTTGCTGCAACATTGCTGATTTGGGTTTTCATCGGAATACTTAAACGGTCAAGGATAAACAAATATCACTGCGTTAACGGTGATTTTTTTTTCCTCAAACTCGGGTTAAGTTCACGTACCCGCATTTGGACTCTACATACAATTTTTAGAGAAGACATCCATTCTGTTGTATTGATGATATTGACGACGAACGTATAAATATATTTTTTGTGCCAATGCTAAAAACTCTTCATTTTAATTATTATTACGAAAATGACTACCACTTACTGCTTTAATTGGCGAAAATAATACGTCATGATACCTCTTAAATATGACAGGTATTTTTATATGCTCTTAAGAGGCCTATCACATTTCGCATCTCTCTCGCTCGCAAATTCTAATTCTCTTTATTTAAATTATTTTTCAACGATTTAACAGTCTAGGTAAGTATACTTTAGAACAATCTGATTCAATATCATTTTGACAAAGAGGCGAGAAAAATTACGAATTGTTTTCGCCATTTATCTAGAGAAATATGTTTATAGATAAAATCCATTTATAGATAAATCCATTTTTATACATACAAAACTATAAAAATTAAACTATGTTTAAAATGTCCTTAATTTGATTGTCACCAATGATAATGAATCACTCTTTTCTAAAGTCGATTTAACTTTTAGTCATTGAAAATGTTAGAATATGCTCTCTTGCCCAAAGGTTGTCTGAAAGAGATCGCTATCAGCGATAAGATCGCCTTTTGCATACTCATTATTATTTTACCTCTAAATTAAATGTATTCTTTTTTAAACTGTGCAATAAAGTATATTTGTATTGTATTGTATATTTGTATGCAGGCCAAAAAAATGCAAAATGTGATAGGCCGCTTAAATGCATATGCCATTAAAACTATTGTTCACGACGCGCCGGCCGAGGGGCCAGCAACCACGCCGGAATGCAGTGTTCACACTTATTAGTCTGTTTTTATATCGCAATTTGTCATTTATTCCGCATTGTAATTTTTTGCGAAAGTGTATTATCTCATACTAGCGTACGCTCGCGGCTCCGTTCACCTCCAAATGGGTTAATTAGCTCAAACGTAGCAAGTATCTTTGGTTAAAATAGGTTACTACCTATTTTACCTTACGCTCATTACATCGCGTAACGAAAAAATAGGCTAGATGCAAATACACGTAAACACGTATCCACACAATTACAATTCTGGAGTCATGCATATTTAACCAACGGCAGAGACAGTGAGACATACTCAATATGAATTTCTTCATGTTGTCGTATTGCGTGCAAACAAGACCATGCTTCGCGAGCGACTAAACAAAACATGTGACGCTGGTCATGGATACCGCGTTTGATAGGCAGGTAACCTTTCTACCTTTTTTGAATTAATCTTAGGCAAGTATGATCCCTACTCTACGTCCGTATGATCACCAAAGATATCAGGAATCACTTAAGCAACACCACCTAAAAATATTGATACAAATATGTAGGCCCCTTTCGGGAATACCCGACCTTTAATGATCTCTAGTCTTATGAAGACACAGACAGACACAAAATTGGGTCTCCTATCTTTTGTTTTTTATGATCGCGTCGCTGTCGCCCCGCCCGTCGCTGCCGCTGAAAACGCGGCGTTACGAACACACAGACAGATTGCGCTTCTTACATTTATATATAGATTAATTGCGTTCCACCGTATGTACCCATACAACCCGAGTACTCCTGTTTAATAGTCTCCGATGCGGGAATGCGGTCATAATTTGTAATGAGCTAGGATCGTGAGATATTTCTCTACGCTTCGCCTCTTTAATAGGTCTCGCTCGTTACGCCGTTCCCATGCTTTCTGTACTGAATCACGGGTTTTCCTGATCCCGCGATGGGTATGATTTCGTGGGTCCATCGCTACTTGGAGCGCGCGAGCGGTTGTTAGCGGTGCCAAGACTGATTGTTTTCCACTTATCAACCTGCCGTGTTAGATATGTAGATTCTGTGAAATTGTAAGGGCTGTGGCAAGTTGTGTATTTTGCCAACGTATTCTGGATAGCGTACCTACATAGCTCCTAGCACGTCCGAATCGCAAGCGATGGAGTTCAGAATCGTCTTGTGTTGTACTTTGGAATGTTTCTTAGACGTTTCGGTGCCTTAAGGGTAGTGTTGTCATGTGTCTGCCAGGTTTGTGGACAAACGACAACACGAAAGCCCTCTCCTTAAAATCTCACTAAAATAGTGTTATAATACGGAACCCTCTCAACAAGGGGCCGATTCGCACTTGCCTAGTTTTATTTGGTGTCCTGTCTTGAAATGCAAAATCCCGATGTCGGTGACATCAACCCAAAATTTAATGTACTTGAACTCTGCTCAAGGGGCACTTTAATCAGTCCATACAGTTGTTATCATAAGTTAACGAAGATTTTCAGGGAGCTATGTAGCTAAGTGGGTTGGTCGGTAACTCTTGCCGTTACCGACTAACATTGGACCAGCAATTAAACGAGTCTTCCCGGCTATTAGGAAACGGCACGAAATATCAAATTCGTTATAAAATAAGTGATGAAATAACAAACATTACTATAAAATACAAAGGTTCGCAGCTTTTTAATAGCAATGACATACACTAAAACATGCAAATTATACAGGAAAGGCAGGAACTGAAGATTTTTATGTGCAAAAGTAGCAAATGAACTTGCAATAACCACTGCCGTGCCTAGACACCCGTAACCTTAATCTATATGCGTAAAATCCCCATAACCTATAACCGTAAACTCTTAACTTATATGACCAAGGCGTGGTATAGTTGTGGTGATTGACCTCTCACCTGCCTACCTAAATGTTGTATGCTAAATTAAGGCAAATATGATGGACTCATTGTAAATCGTTGTAAGACCTATGCACCTATTTTGATGCAATAAATTATTATAACTTATGAGTTAACCAATCTCGAATAGAATAGGAATAGGACTGTGAGTGTCAGTAGTCCAGTTAGTGAGTATAAATCAGTATCTATTCAGTTATACTTGGGGAAAATTCGATCTGGAATGTTTAATAACAGCTGTAAGGAGTGTGATGGTCATGCACAAAAATATTACAGTAACGTTGAAAGGTTACAAATCCCTTCATGGCAAATCGTACTTTTTTGAATATTTAATATAATAATATAATAATATTTGAATTAGTCGTACTCAAAGTCATGGACACGTTCCTACTCCTGATGACTGAGATGATCGTCTGTTGTTATTGTATGACCGGCAACCACCCCTCTCAAACCGATGGAAAACAATTGGTTCACGGGAAATGCTCTGAGTAAACTTCTAACTAATGTTCTAAGTAGGTAACTTGTTTCAAATCTCAGCGCAGCATAGATACCGTACGGTTTAGTAGAACGTTTTACGGTTATTACGAATTGAAACAACAGCTAATTTTGCAATTGCCTACTACTCGTTGCAGTACACAATGCAATGGAAGGCTTGTCGGCTGGGTTACGCTCTACAATTAGGTCTCAATCAGATCATCTGTGCCTTAGGTAAATAAGCAAATGCAAGTAATGTATATTTTTAAATTTATTGCAGCACCTTATAGGTTTTGTAAAGGGCGGACTTAATGCCCAAGTGCATTCACCATCAATAAACACTTGGTGATGGTGAAACTTGGTTGCCGGTGCTACAAAAATATATGAATACCAATCGGATTTTATATAATTCATATTTATGCATAAATGCAATTTATAAATACAAATCACACAAGATACAAATTATATATTAAAGCTTTAATAAATATCGGGTATGTACATATTGTACATACATTTTTATATTTTAATTTTATTTTTATATGAGAAAGTACGCACAGCCTATTTACAAAATAATAAGCAGATTCGTGTTTTGTCACAAAATACGTAAAATTAAGCAGCGTGCATGTATGAGTCGAATTGTATTTTGATCCACAAAGCCTATTGTCGTACGGAGTGCGTGAGAAAGTTCGAATCCCAGTTGGAATAATTTCTCGTCTGATTGCGATTTGCGGTCGGTTTGAGTGATGGCCGCATCAGCGACGGAAACATTTAATGTTGGATGCAGCGTACCTGCCACCGTCAAACATAATAATATGTGTGCCTATGTGTGTGTGTTTCATTTCAGTCTGAAATGTGTAGAGTATAGAATATTGACGACCCCATGGCGCGTTGGTTAGTAACCCTGATTGACAAGCTAGGAGTCCCGAGTTCGATCCCCGGCCGGGGCAGACATTTATTTGGCAAATAAATATTTGTAATTTGGTCTTGTCTTGTGTTGTTTTCCGTGTGTGATACACAGGGAACACAGGGAAACACAGGGAATTCTAGTCTGGGGGTATGAATATGTTTACTTAAAAAAATTGGGTATATACGAGGACGCTCAAAATCTCTTAATGATAACAGAAAATTCGAATCCCTGCTCGTACGTTTGTCTGTATTGTCCCTAGATATTCTGTTCAGAATTCACACCAATAGAAAAAATATTAAAAAAAAAAAATTAAGATCTCTCTCGGCCTTAATCAATTGTTAATCAATAATTACATGAGAAATCGAGCCTACATCGCAATAGGTATTTACTAAATGCGTGAGAAAGTTCGAATCCGGAAATCAAGTTTAATTCTTGTCTGACTGTCTGTATAAATACGCGGGTTAATTCGAGTGTTGCCCGCATTGCAATTCGCCGGGTCGCGTTTAAACAAGCACGAAGCAGGAATTAAGTGTAATTAGACGGGTGGCGTGCGGGAATCCGGGGAAAAAATGCGGAATGTACCTACGCAACACCCGCGAGGCCTGGACGGGAATGTACCGACTACCGAGTTGTGACACTGTTTTATTAAAACTTTTGCTTTTAATTGTTTCAAATCATCTAAGGATACGCCCACCCGAGATTCTCACCGCCTCAGGGTTGGTTGGTAGCTGTTGGTATGTGTACATATTGTATTGTAGTGTCATGTGAACATATTGTATTGTAATTGTACTTAACATTTAGATTGCGGGTTATGACGACTCCGTAGCGCGTTGGTAGGCTACCATACTAGCGAGGTGTGGGCCCCGATTAAAAGTTTGATAAAGTTACTCCCTTTTTTTATCCAGAATCCTTCAGAAATTTTACTTAGCTGGGCTAATTTTAATTGTGAGTTTGGGACGAAATTCGCTAAGCATGTTTTACTTAGTCAAACTTTGCCGCCTGTAGCTGCAAGTAACGCGATCAGCTTTGACTATATAACGACGAATATAATTATGTCAGTTCGCTATAGTGACCTCTGCCAGCCAGGCAGACATGACATTTAAATGTTAGCTTAACTCGACGTACGTATATAACAGAAATATGTCGTATCTCTTTTTTTCTTAAATGTTTGAGCTGATAACCTTTTTAATTTAAATTACTTAACTTACTTAGTTACTTAAACTGTTATTCTTTTTCAGGTAAGTTCCGAATCACCAATTAACTATAAGGAGTTTCGTAAGTAAAATATGCATGCATATGCAGTACCTACATATTTTACTAAGACGGTATCTTTTATCTATAACAGTCCCCACTAAAATGTTAAATTCACTTGTATCAGAAGATGATTATATTAATAACACACTTGCATATTTCGAATTCCTGTAAGAAACTTTATAAATAATAATGAATACCTTTACATACCCGACCGAACAATACAATATCGTTTGTATTTGTTGTAGCATAGCACCTACATACATCTATTAAGTAAGTAACTTATATATTATCCGATAATGTTATATATAATCCTATTACAAATTTCAGCGATTAAAATCTAAGCATTTGTATGGACTCGTTCTGTAGTTCATTCTCATTACGTTGCAACAAAGTCACCTTCGTAATAATTAATCTAATTATGAACGACGAGATAATCTTGTAAGCATGTGTGCAAATAATTCTATAAAGTTAGGTTGAATAATTAGTTTAGTACAATTCATGTTATTTTTCTGTATACGTAGTTGTGGCAGGGGCTCATTCAACAACAGTGGCATATCTGTTACATACTCTTACATTGCGTTTTTCGACGCACCACGCGTAAAGAGCGCAGTCTTGGCAACATTATTGCGAGTGCTCAATCAACGCCTCCTTTAGATACCAAATACATAATATTGTTCCAACTTTACGCGCATATTGTCCTTAATTGCTCTAAAATTAAAGAACATGTATTATCTAGCAGAGTAACAGAGACAAACCAATAAGTAAACAGCGAAGTCTGGGCAACATTATAGCAGGGGCTCAATCAACACATCCATCAGATGCCAAATACATCGGAGTTGTTTCGATATTTTGCGCATATTGTGCTTAATTGCTCTAAAATTAAAGAGTATTTATTATCTAGCAGAGTAACAGAGAGAAACAAATAAGTAAAGAGCGCAGTCTTGGCAACATTATTGCAGGGGCTCAATCAACGCGGCCATTAGGTGCCAAACACTGCGCATTGTTCCGCGCGCTCAGCGCGTGAGTTAGTGCCCATAACTGGGATAACTGTTAATTATATAGCACATATTCGCGCTGCTGCTGCCAGTACTTTGTCTGGCGTTATTTACGGTCGCGATTGACACTTCGCTGCAGGTTGGCTACAGAGCTTTGATGGGCGGTAGAACCTGTATACGTTTCTCATAAGGCGGTACCACAGCCGTACTCAGTAGTGCTGTGAAGCAATTGTTTGTCAATTTGTGTATCGGTAGGAATTGGGTTACTGGAACACTCATACAAGAGGCAGTCATCTCGGTTCTCACGATAAATAACTCAACTGACCAAACAAATACCTACGTACTATCTGAGTCATTTGTGCTTTTAATAATAAACTAGGCCGGTTGATACTTAGAGTAGAACTGTTGCCTACAAAGCAGTTCGGGGTTGGTTGGTCGCAACAGGTGTCCACACGTGGCCACTTACTTTACAGCATGCCCCTATACCATATGTTTTACATAAATAAATTGGCAGTGTCAAAAGAGTTGCTTTTCAAGGTGTCACGAATTCTGTTGACCTGGTCCCGTTAATTAAGAAGATATTTGACCAAAATAAACATTTTATTTTTAAATTCTTACCTTAATACTCACTTTTTTTATCGTGTGCGAAATTATGTTCCTCTTACCGTACATCCTTACAGCAACCGCATTTTAAGACGGCCGAAGAATTGTCATTATTTGGGATATAATTTCGAAAGGGCGCGCGTCAGACGATGAAAAACCACACGAGACTTTTACGGCGACAGTCAGGATGCTTTATGGGCCCGCTGTCCCTCGCCCGATCGTTGGATTTACATTAAACCTGCAATTAGCCCGACACTCTCCTCCATTAACTGCTACTTATCTAAAGAACAAAGAAATTGAACGAGCCGATATATTTCTCAACATAATCCATACACATTGCTCACCCTCATTCCGTGGGCATATCGATACGTAAACATTTTGCATACACGTCTATCCGCCATCATATCAATCGGGCCTCCGAACCGTCGCGATTGTATATCAGCGTGGAGTCCGAGCGACCTATCACGATTAATTTGAATAACATCAATTAAGTAGGCCTCTGGAGTGGACATAAAACAAACTGCTCGCTCCGTACAACAATGGGCCGAGCGGACGCGGCCGCATAAAAACTCTTACGACATAAAATATTAATAGAAATGCACGTGCGTTCATTGTCAATAAATTACCGGAGTGACAGAGCAATAAAAAGTATATTTCTTGCGGAGTGAATGGGAGGCTGCGAGGAGGCTTGGATGTGAGGTAGCCAATAAAAGTGGCTGGCGTTCGGTCGTAAACTTCCGCCGTAGACTGCGTGGCGAGACGCGCTGCAAGGCCGAACATCCTCTCGACTAAAATAATACGCTCAGACATAGAGCATCACCACGCGCGAACACATCCGCCGGCAATCAAACCGAACATTTTCATTACGCAGTGCCCGATCGCTGAATTGCGGAGGCAAGTGGATTCAGCTCGCTATTCTTTTTTTTATGTAAAATAATATAGCAAACGGAACCTCGAATAGGACCGAAGAAGGAACTGGGGATGTTAGTCCAGTTAGTATGAGGTGTGAATAGGAATGTTAGTTGTTCAGTATTCGTTAGTATAACTCGGGAGAGCGGACAGTTAGTGGCTGTAAGGCCTGTTTGTCGGTGTTAGTGATAGTCCACAGTACAGACCCGGCGTTTAACGTGAGCTAACGTTATACAAAAAGAGGCATGAATGTTGCATGAGTCACGTGGAGCTGTTCGAGAAGTTTTTTCCAGAGCTAAGTGCACACAAAGGTTAGAGGATTTAAATTAAATTAGACTGTATAAATAATTTGTAGAGCAACCCGACGTCGCCGGTCCGACGGGCTTGACGGACCGTCGAGATATGATCGGTGACCCGCTGGTCCAACCTCACCTCCTAATCTCCACGATTCCATCTCCTAATACCTCGTCTTGTTTCGTTATCGAACAAAAAACATGTAATGCTTTTAATTAGATTAAATTGATTTATACTATATCGATCGGTCGTGGCGATAAGTCGATGGCGAAGGTAATTAATCTCCGCAAATAACGACCGGAACGAACGCTCGATGGTGTATTGTTTCTATAAAAAATGTTAGGGATGATGAGATTTGAATTCTCATTTATCATGTTTATTATCTAACAATCTAAATAAGTTGGGTTTATTCGACTGTAACGCGTATCCAAATTGGAATTACTGCGTACAGAGACGTCTAAGCAAAGTTACGTAGTCACAAAAAATGTGAAGAAATATCAAATTCGCATTACCTGTTAGATAATTAACAACAATTTGTTAAATAAAGCGTGTCGGGGAAGCGGGCGGCGCGGGAGGGAGTGGAGACGCCGACAAAGCAAACGAACAACCTCATCTAGGCTTTTACGGTATGGAACATTACCTCATGGAGTTCGTAATTTCCAGAGAACTTCACTAACTTTTTACGAACCTGTTGAACTTGTGATTCGATTGTAACAACATTTACTGGTTACACAGAAAACTAAACGTAAAAAGTATGTATCTCTGAAAGTTTATTAATCTTTATAGTACAATAAATTGTTTACAATGTTGATTACAATCTATAAAGTTGTCCTCATTAGCCGATGCCATTATCGATTAAGAAGTTGTATTGGAGCTAAACAACATTAGAATGAAATAACAATATTTAACTGCTAGCCATAAAAACTATCTACGTGCATTTAAGTACCTATTTCGTAGTACCACACTCCTAGGGGCCTGCATTTGCTGATACCAACAGCACCGACTTTCAGTACATCCGTTTGGAAGTGGATAATACTAGGTACTGATTTCCTCTCACACACACTCATTCGCTCTCGGTTTAATGCCATCAGACTTCACAACCCTTTGAGAGCATTCTCCCTCAAACATTTGTTTGAGGGAGAATGCTCACTTAGAAACCACGTAGACTAAATAGTCTACGTGGTTTCGTCACTATATTTTTCATTACTTAAAACTGAAATTTTCCTTCAAGCGACAATTAATTTGTACGAAGTATTTGGGAACTTAGTTATTATGTTTCTGCATATTGTTCAATGTATTAACTTTGTCTCATTTTAATATTCAAAGTATTTCCGTTGGATAGAATATAAACATATACATTCAGTAAGTTTTATAAAGTGTAAAGACTACTGGATATTTAGTTGGTTTAACTAGTTTTTTATTTAATATTTGAACCTAACCTAACCTAAGCATTAAAAAAGCATTATGTATCTGCTACATATTACTAAAACCATTATGTTTAATTATCCTCAATTAAATATTTCAATGCTACTTTATAGTAGACCTCGTAAACTTTAGAATGTAAGGGCTAACGAAATCAGAGCAATACGTTTTACAATATATCTACAAATAATTTAAAAGATAGGTCTTAATATATTTTTTCTAATTTGAGTTGAAAATAGGTAAATTAACACTGTAATAACGAATACAATCATCGCTTTATACCCGTGTAAAAGACAAAAACACGTAGCCAAATACTAACGATAGCGACAGAACTACAAAGCAGAACGTAAGAGGTGAATAACTGTGAACCACAGCTTAGATAAATAAAACTAGGTTAAAAAAACAATGCCACCGATTCTCTATTGACGAAGCTTCTCATGTGTCGGTATTGAGGAAACAATGCGACACGTCCCTGCGACCCTCGATCGTGATACATAAAGCGCGAACTTAGCTAATGAAATATAAAAAAATACAAGTACACCCCTACAAACATAATTTTGTCAATCGCAAATTAAGACCATCACAAAAATGGGCTCTATTGCCATGTAAATACGGGTTCTGAGTATTTTGACGAGTACAGACGTGAGTAGCTAGTTTATCTACCTGCGCTTGCAGTATTGTCTACCTAGGCTGCGCTGAATGCAAACTGCACCCGGCGATGTAAGATAGGGCTGCCAATTATGAGAGTGATTGAGTCGGATCAAAACGGGTATTAGTTTACGGTAACAGTAAATTAAATGTGAGCTACAATTATTTATACTGTTTTTGGAGTGCATATTCAAGGTATGAAGCTACAAAATTTAATGTTCCGTTTTATTCAATTTGAGGTTTGGGCTAGTCGAAGAATATTTTGAATTTTCCAATTAACAAATAGTTGTAGGATAACATATTCAACTTCAAATTGTAAGTAATATCCAAAAATACGTATTGGTTTTATTATAACACAGCTTCTAGCATAGGCTCATAATGAGAACTTAAACACAAATAAGTCAATTTAGTAGTACATTTGTTTATAAACTAACTAAAATCGTTATAACGCACCCCTGTTGAAGTTCATACGCCTCTAACAAAAGATTTCATAATTATTATTTTTCATCTGCTACGTTTTTGTCACAGTTATCAATCAACGTAAGGGCTCTTGTTTTGTTTCTTTCTTCCCTGCTCTAATCTGTATACTTCCGTCTCACTCTATCGACGTATAGTGTAATTATAGGAACACCTGGGCGCAAAAGAATGTCGCACAAAGAGACAAGTAATGACGATCCGAATCTAAGATCGGGATATTTTGTTACCGAGAAAGCCTTTTGCTTCATTAATTATGAAACACAATACTCTTTACAATTTTTGTAAAATTATGTTCGTTCAATGCTGTCATTTTATTTGATAAATCGCTGAGTCGGGACTACTGTTGAAAAAATGTTCGGTTCGTTTTCCATAACTGTTCTGCGGATGCTACTGTTTTGACTTCTTAGAAAGATTATAATCGCTTGAGACGAAAGGTTTTGCAACAACTGGTGTAAAATTCGGATTTCGTGGCTACTGTTCATTATATAAAAACACAAGCAAAGGTTTCAACTAACGAGAAAATAAAATACAACCATAGAAATACAAACTTCAAGACCAATTGAGGTCGTTTAAAAATACAGGCTACACTGTATTCCTTACTCATAAACAAGGTATCAAATAGGTACATACACTAAATGCTAATGCCACAGCTTTCAATAGCTCTTGTTAAAATTGCCACACTTATTTCTGCCGCCAAGCCATTGTTTTAACAAGCAATTTGGGTTTCGGTCTGAATAGTGAGGTTACCTGTGACACGTATACAAGAGACGACCATTTTATTTTAGGAATAGCAATAACCACGCATTTCTAACAAAGCCTCCATAGGGATACATTAAAACTAACGAATAAAATCGCCCTTCGACAAGGTGGACTGACGGCCTGAAGAAAACAGCGGGTAACCGCTGGATTCAGAGGGCACAGGACCGGTCGGAGTGGCATCGATAAGGGGAGGCCTATGTACAGCAGTGGACCTCTAAAGGCTGATGGATGGATGAACGAATAAAATTATATTAATACCATCAAATACAAATACTAACTGGACTAACATACTCTTAGTCTGTTCTATTCTGTTCGAGGTTGGTTGCAGGTGTCCAGTACTTACTGTCCAGCATGTCTACAGCATGCTAAACGCACATTGTTTTGATAACATAACAAATCGACACTACATGAAGTATACAATCGTTTTTTAAAAACAGTCTTAGTTATTTTCAACACAGCCCTGGATAAACATCGCTAGAAGTTTGGAGGCATAGCCCTAAAAACAGACAAACATTCTATATATATGTAAGCAAGCGTTTGAGCGTGACCTGGCTGGAAACCTGAGCCTATAAAAAGGCACGCTTGTATCGAAAACATTGTAACAAGGTTCCGCCTAGGCCTCGAAACAGAACCCTAAAAATAACGAACCTAAGTACCTACCTCCATTATGATTACGAAGGATTTAGCAGTTCTCGTAGCCATAAGATGACGCGGTGTAGTCGTGGCTTGTCGTTAATGAAGAAATATAGCGTGGCCTGATAACTCGCGCGATAGTACCGCCCCGGGCACCTCGCCAATATTAATTATACTGAATGTACTAAAAACTGCTCTAAGGCAAACCTTATCTGATAAACGGTGAGAGGAAATGAATGTTCGCCATTTTTAATATTCGGACGCCTACTGAGCAAATTTGATGGGAACGAAATATGGGTACGGCTTCTTTATGCTTTGAATTTAATTTTAAAACGCAACTTTATCCTTCGTATCTTGTATGTAATCAGTTAAATCACGTAACATTAATATCTACATTGTATTACTTCATCGATATTTTGGTAACATATTTAATAAGCGAGATAATAATAGTAAAATAAGCTTATTCCCGCAAACTTGGTGTGAATTAACGGTTAGGGCATCTCGGCGCAAAAAACATATTTCCAAATATTTCATATCTTCTAAGACGCTGGAATAACTCCGCGCACAGGACCAAAACGGCTTATAACTTGTAAATTGGATATGGGATATTGGGCTTTCGACGCGTGTGATAAAGCTTGTTTTTAAAGGAGCGTGGAGGTGATGAAATTTCGGCGTATTAAATTGAAACTATATCGGCCGGTCAGCAAATCCTGGCGGTGTTTATTTAGGGCGCGGCCACCCTAAAATATTTATTTTATCTTGGTTTGCCGATGTCGCGTCAATAGTTTGTTTCCATTTTTACCCCGAGTTAAAAGATAGGATGGATATTCGTTAAATTTATACGAACGTTTATTGGACGAGATGTTTGCACTAGTGATGGGCAAAACGGTCAATTGTTTTTATTTTTGTGAATTTACATATCTTTTCGGAACCTTCGGGAATATTTCAGAGGTAAACGCAAATAAAACGTTACAAGTAAGCTTCGCTAGAAGCAAATAGGAGCGTAACGTACGCTCACAAATCGCGTTAGAGAAAAATGGGCTAGATGCGAATACACGTAAACACGCATCCACACAATTACAATGTTTGTGTCGTGGACACATAATAACGAACAACAGGGATAGCGAGACGTATTCAGCCTGTAGCGCGAACGGCTGAATACAACAAGAGTTGCATCACGTGCAAAACCATGTTTCGTCAGCGACTAAACGTAACGCGATAGTCAGGTAACGTATCTCCCATTATTTGATTTAATCGAAGCAAGATTAACCCGGAGATACGTTTTAGATATGTCATAATTTAATTTTGTGTTGCTATTCAAGTCACACATTAAAAACACCCCGGCTGGCAGACTGATACGCGAAAGTAGATGGTAGATTGGATGGCTGTGATACCTTTTTAGCCAAAATGTGCACAAATATAATTGTAGTCCTTTTTAACTATAGTCCATGAGCGGCAATAGTTTGTTTCCAGTTTTACCTCTAGTTACCCCCGGCAGTATCCGCCAACATATGGATTTCATACTCGTTTGCTTTTCCGATTTAATAAATAAAGTCATTGAATTAAGCCGGCTCCATTGGCAAATAAGCTGTCCTTCTCCGATCTTGATCGTTTGTGATATTTTCTGTAAGTGTCACCCACCCGAAATACCAGGAAGAGTTGCGGGGTGTGAGTATGAAAGCGTGTAGTAATTACTGCAAAGAAGGCATATTATGAAAATAGTCAATTGGCTTTAATCACTCGATGAATTTGTTATACCTACTCATATAATATCGTCCATCACTAGTTCGCAAGTCCATCGGACCAGATAGGTAATCGAACTTAGAGCAGGCTTATCTAAAGCAAATACCTTCGCAGAATTAACCCGTGTACCTATTGGTTTTCGAACCTTCACGATTCTAATATCCTGTTTGCATTGCGCTGAGACAAACGACACGGAAGACCATCTATTTGCGTTCAGTATCTATTTTGGAAAAGATAACACGGACCATTTTTATCATCGTCAATAAAAAGTATGAAATGAGGATGAAAGTGTTATAAATAAATTGATACTTACATACAAAATTAAATTACTGACTTTTGTTTCGGTATTTTGTCACATATTTTAAGTGTTATTTATCAAAACGTTTATTAAACCACATAATTAAATAATTAAGCGCAAGAACCACTATTCCAGATGTTTCCAGAATTGTAATAGTGGTATGCAGCTCCATGGACGATGGACTTAACAGTTTTGAAACAATTAAGTAACGCCAATACAACAAACTTGATTTCTACATTTGGTTAAGGTAGAAGTGAATTCTAATTAACACTTACTCGTACCTACTGCTGATTCATTATCACACAATACCACATTTAAGTGCTATTTGTGAATTGTTGATTCAAACAATAAAACCTCATTTTCTAGTCGATTTTTCTAACAGGATTCGTTTAAATCACAATTTGGATTATCACCAGCGACAATGCTGGACTTAGCTCAACAATAGCCGAGTTCTTTAGATTTGAATGAGGAACCGTGCCGTCAGAAAATCTTTCGCGGAACGCGCTTACAAAGTCCAAATTAACAAGGTATTTTGCTACTTTAAAAGTGGCTACACGCTCTTATTACCTGCATAGGAAAGTCGAGATTAGTATACAATGTTGTTTTACAAAAGTATTATGGTTTGTTGTATTTGCTCACCAAAATTGCTACCTGAAGGCATTGTCTACGTGCAATCACTGTGGTTCTGGCGAAGGAATGTAATCCCTTAACAAACGGCACTATTTATTTTAAAGCCGTGACGTAAACCGGCTTTTGTTTTTAGGATTAGTAGATGTTTTTTTTACTCAGCACATAAACGTCCTTTGTCCGTTGCCCTCTGCCGGCTTTCCCACCTGGCCATAAAATATAGTTGCGAATGACGTAAAAATTTGGCACGTGAGCATAGTGTTTTCAAGTAGGTTTTCAGAATATTATCGTATAATGGAGACTATCCCCTGGCAGCAGTATTACGCCTTAATTAAAATTAATCTGAATTAATTCGTAATTCGTAGTCATAGTAAAACTTATTCTTATCCCACTGATTATAATAATGATTCACCTTTGTGTTTGGTCTACTGTAATTGTAAGCAAATTGATGACTGAATAAATTAAATTAAATAGTTTCATATGCAAACAATCCGTAAGTAATAAAAAATCACTTTGTTGACATCGATCTCTCTGGGCACATTTTTTTTACATAGAGAAATGATGATATTTATTTTAGTTTGATTTTCAAAAATCAATATTTTACTAAATTTTGTGGTATAAGGAAATCCATCTTTTGGTGGAACGTACTATATCTCGTGGATACGTTGATAAAAAGCCACTCTTTAATATAAACTTGTGTCATACAATTCGTCATCACTGGTCGCTACTTACCAGTATGTGTGCTGACGATATCTTATTTCATGTATATGACTCCTGTAACGTACTTGGATGGAATTATTAATCGAAATAAAAAACGATTGATAAGTTGGATTATCGAAGTAGCGATTTGTTAAGGACAGCTGTTGCAAACTACGCCATTGGCAAAACATGAGTAGATCAGATAAAGGACGTTACACGCTTGTCTGCGTGTGTTTCTTACGGTTTCTTACGAGATACCCGTGATAGTAGAAGTAACTCCTACTTCTACTCTCCCTTAAATTTTAAAATCTCAAATTAATTTAATATACAGAAAACATCACAAGCATGGAAGCGCTCAAGAAATCAAGCGCTTTAAACGCTTTATTAATAATAATAATAAATAATGTGTATTATTACTCAAAAGCATACAATTACATTTTTGTATACTTTTTTGTATACATATCTTAAAAGTACAAATGTACATATAGTAAAGTACATATCTTTAAAGTACAAATGGCTTGTAATGTAGTCACTAGCGGTCACCCATCCAACTGCCGGCCGATAAAGGCGAGTTACGATTGACACTCACCGCGCGATCATGAAATATTTTTTTGAAGAAGATTTGATATAACTTGCAATATGCAATATCAATAAGTAAATCATTTGTATCGGAATCTGTATCGGCCAGTTAGCGCTGCGGTCTGTTCGCGGACAGTGCATAGAATGGGTAAGACCGCAACAATCGCTTTACATTATTGTTGCTTAGAAATGCCAGATGTTCAGAGGGGGGGAATTCTGACTTGGCTGTGGTAATGAAATTTAATTGAAATTATTTATTTATGTACGAGGCGTTGCGTAAAATTCCCTTATTTATCACACAGGAACACAGAATTTCCGGGATAAAAAGTGTCCCATATCTCGCTCAGGCTCAAAAGATCTCTATGCGAAAGAACACGCTAAAGAACAAACCAACAAACACACTTTCACGTTTACAATTATTATTTATGATTAAGTTATCGCTTGATTTATTTATTTTTGTTTTCGTGTTTCCTAACGTTAAGCTATAACAATTTCAATATAATTTATACTTAGACAATACAGTTTATGTACCTGAATGAATTGTCAAAATAAAACATAAAAATAATAGCAACAGGTGTATCGCATATGTGTCTCATACCTACATTACTTGACACCATCTATCCAGCAAACACAAAAACGAGTCTTACATTATTAACAAAACCGAGGCATGACTTGCAAAATGAAAACTGATCAAGATCGCGCGAACCCCGAGCATCGTTTGGAATAATTAATGGAGGCATTCCTTTGCCAATACTCGCCTTCTTAAGCAAAAAATATTGGTATCGTCCATTGATACAACTCATTGTCCGCCCGCCCCACGGCACCCCACCTGTAGTCAATGGTCGCTGGTTCACAATGAAAAATGTAATTTTTTTCGCAATTTTTTCTCCCCACAGACCTTTTGTCGGTGGCAACACTATATTTCACCTGGAACAATTATCATTGTCTTTGCCACCTCCGATGCGGCTGCGTAGAGTTCACGGGTGCCTTTGTGTTTTCGAGATTTTACTCTTCTTGCATTAGCAGGGATAATAGCTATTGTTTATAGAATAATGATAAAAAAAATTGGTTGTGCAAAGAAGTACCCACATTTTTCTCTGGGATTTGGGTAACGCGTGTCTGCACTCTTAGAAGTTTGCTGTGCAGACAGCTGAAACCTGATACTTTTGTTGTTCGCGATCTCTAAGTTGCAATGATAATTAATTACGTAGTTTTTCTAGCTAAAATAGTAGTAGTCAAATTCCAAAGGCTTACACTTTATGACATACAAACTCGTCCGGAGCACACTTACGAATAAGTTGATTTATGTAGTTTATATGAATCATTTAGATATACATAGGTATATCACGAATCGGCATTTGAGTAGCGTGTTAGACCAGTACGCTCCAGGCCTTCTCAGTTGTAAGGAGATACCCGTGCCGGCCGTATTCCGCAGTGGGCCACTATGGGCTACTTATATAAATGTTTGCATTGTCTAACCGAAATAAAGCAAAACTCGACAGTTGCAACTATTTAGGCTTCCGTGTCGAAGGGTCTAAATGGTAAACGCCAAAATTAGATAAATTACTTCAAATTTCATTTTGCAGAGCTAGTAAAATATTAAACAATATGAAACGGTTGCAGCCAAGGCAATCCATCCCGCTTAACGACATTTTAAATTTGCTCCAATAAATTTTTTTGGAACAAATTGATTTATAACAAATACAAGTAATATAAAAATCATTAAAGAGCGACAAAATCAGGATTTAGAAGCCATTTAATTTAGACTAGAATTTACGACGCACGATAAATAATATCGACACGCATTGACACCACGTCCGCTATTGTCGTGATTTTTTTAAACCATTAAAAGTCAAATCAATGAGTTCTATATAGTGTTATAAAAAGCATATAGGCGTCTCTTTTTAGCATAAGGCGTCACTGTGCAATAAAATTAGGTGGAATTGAAATAGCTACAAAAATTGCACGCGTTACAAATTTCATTAAACAAGCAAATAAATTGCAAGCCGATAAATGCGCTATTGTTAGTAGCTGGGTAATGTTGATTTATATGAATATTCATATCGTTTTTCAATTTTAATGTATGGTCCTCGTAATTTATTTCATAATGAAATATGTTTATGCGCCGAGCGTTAAGGTAATATAAAATGTTCGTCATTAATGGCGACAGGCAAACTAGACGCGACTAAATATTTTTCGCATTTTACTAAAGAATACGTCTTACCAATAAATTAAAGCGGATGGCTGTCTGTAATATTAAAATTAAGGCCAATAATTACTGATGCTATTTATATTATGACACTAATACATAATCAACTGTGCTTAGAATTTTTGTGTATCGGTCTGTCTGGATTTTTTTTGTCTCGAATAGGCTCCGAAACCGCTGAACGGATTTTGATGACATTTTTAGAGATTATAGAGGATGCACTTATAATATTACCTCAACCGATCGAGAACATCCATGTAACATTTGGATGGGTGACCATTGACAACAAGCTAATGGCAAAATCACATGGTCGATCCCGTGCTGTTTTATAATTGTTTCTTTTAAAAAAGCGAAATCTTCAGGACAATTTATTTATGAGGCAAACGTAGACCAGCAAGAACAACTGAGATAGTCCGCCTTTACGAAATGAAATGAAATTATTTATTTCGTCTTAAGGTACAAGCGCCACACTCAACGAATGTCATGAAACTGTAGTAAAATAAGTAATTTTTAAATAACCTTAAAATTAGTTACTGATTTTGAAAGCACGCAGCACAAGTACTGAACGGATACTTATTTAACATTATCCTCGAAAAGGGCATTATGCTTCAATCAAAATTCATTCCTTCAATTGGAAAGAACAGGAGTTGAACGTTGGTTTGGAGAAATTTAGGTTATAGTGCAGGCATTGTTCAGTACGAAATAGAACCCAATTGATAAGCGATGGTAAATATATGAATATGAACGTGATAACGCTGAAAACATCTATTCAAGCCATATCGCACTAAACTAAAGGAAATCGAGAACTGCTTTAAGTCGAAAATTTCATTTTAGGTCCAGATTAGAAAACCGATATAACTCATGTGTTACAGAATATATTCATTACATACCTGATAGTTAATAGGTTTGGTGAACGTGATACACCAAATCAATATTCATGATATCTAAGTAAATAGATTTGCCTCGTTATACTCAATAAATCATCAAGGTCATCATACATGGTCTTTGAAGTTAGTGCTCTATCTAGTACTATTAAAGGTATCTATCTGGGAGTATTCTATACCTAGGGGCATTTCCATTTCATGAATCATTACTATTTGGCGTAGTGACTGCTATCTCTGAATATTCTTCGCCTATGACGATATCGTTGACAGTAAACGACTTGCAACGACAAACTAAATGGTACGACCAACATTTCTGAACAAAATTCCAAGAAAGTTTCTTTGATTTTTTTTAAATGTAAACTTTTTATGCAGAACAAACATGTGAAACAGTGTTATAAAATCGCAGTACTTGTGGTCTAGCATTTTTTAAAGACCTTTTAGGTCCTACATCAATTTCGTATCGAATAAAGACGTGCTGCTTTACCACGTACCCTTACAGTTGGTACCGGCGAAATTGCGTCTTATTACTTTGAGAGTAAGTGCGAGTGTTGGTGTACGAATCAAAGCGTGGATGCGCCGTGCACCAACGTGTGTCATGTCTAGAAACGATTCGTCGCTGAACAAACAAGCTTTTTAAATGCTACCTAACTTGTCTTTTTTATATCGCCATTTGAATATTTCCATCGTTTCAGTGAGGTTCGTGACACGACGCGGCACCGGCATCACGTGAGAGATATTTATAAAAGAAAAGCGGGTATCGCCGATACAGCGTTATTTCCAATTTAATGATTGCTAATACCAAATCGAGCCCGTCGGCACGTCACACGATCGTCGTTTATTACCGTGCCGTATGGCCAAGCCGTTTGATTGATAGCCTTGCCATCATAACGCCTAATTCCAATCACACTGTTTGACTTCTCCAACGAACCGGAACAACACTCGCCAAATTTGTCAAACTAACGCGTCGACATCAAAAACACGAACCCGTATCAATTACACGCGCGATATTCAAAATATTCACATCACGGTTAATGCAAACACTTAAAAAAATAACAATAAACCACCCCCTAGCTATAAACAAGGAGCTTCTGAAATGTTTAACCGCAAACGCTAAATAAAGCCATATCGCCCGCCATAAACAGTCTTGAAAAAAAACAGTTGAAAAAACTTTATCAACAAAAGTGACAAAGAAAAAAGTCCCCACGATCACATGCAAATGTCACCGCGCGACTCATTACTGCGGTATAAAACCATAACAACTCTCATTACGAGCGCAATTAAAAAAAACCTCCGTCAATCCCTACACTCGGCGAGTGTGACGAAAACCGCTTACCCACATAGTTTAGTCTCTACAAAAAAACTCTCTAAACAAGGGCGCCACCGTCTTATGCAAAAAAGTTCTTATATATTCACCCCTCGCGAATTCTTTTTTTAATGAGCACTCGTAGTTTTTTACGCAGTTGTTTTGACGGATCGCAATCTAGCCACTAATTGCTTTTTCCTCCTTGGGGTGAGAGTTTTGCCTAGCGAAATTACATTTTATTAATTGAATAATATTAATGATACTTCCTTCGGGCGATCAATCTTTAATGACGTTTTTATTCGTCGCCAGAGAGTGACGGGACTCGCCGCCTCGGAGCACTCCGAGTGGCTTTTTTTCTAACGACCACGATCGATGTTAATTACGTATCTAATGGCTCCCGTGATACACTTCCATTAATAATACGTCGGACGACATCGTCCGCTCGGCCAAGATTTAATAACTACACATCGCGCGAGATTAATAGTGCATCTGTGCGGTGCGTTATTATAAAAATGTGAGTGTACCGTAGCACTTAAGGTATGCACCCACATACACGTGCCGCTTGTATTTTGGAGGAGACAACGCACACTGAGACGTGCTGCATCGTTACACGTGATGGCGGGTGCGAAAGTACGGTGCGCAGCGGCGTGACACAGAGACATGCGTATTGTGTGACAACTGCGGGTCACTAATATTTACAGGGACAGCTGACATGATCACTGCTTTGCGTCTCGGTTCGCCGCAGACCTTAATAAGCATCACCGCATTGTGCATTTTTGTAGCACAAAGCACTGGGATTCGGCTCGGAAGCAATTGGTGTCCTTATGAACACGTTTCATGTCGTGTCCAACTAAACTACTACAGCATTGGAACGCCTTACATACTTAGCTCGAAACAAAAATGATTCATCCGTGAATTATATTGTCTACGACTAAACTCTTTGACGTATTATTGGATAGGTTTAGTAATAAAGGCAGACAAGCGAATTGTATGTTAATTAACACACAGCACTCCATCTGAGTGGATTTAATCCCAAAAATTCTCGACAGCTGCCACGCGGTGATGTCGCGTGAAACGTCAAATTTTTGTTATGCTGCTAAATAAACCTTAATTCATCCCCGGACGCATAAAACGCGGCGTATTGTTCTCGCTCGCTATTATTACTGCTCTGTATTTAAGCGTTTCATTTATTATCATAACGATTTTTTTCGCGATAGATCCGCGCGTCGGTATAATTTCTTTTGTTCCGCTACATTGTTTCTTTTTTTTTGTTTTTTTTTTATTGAGCTCGGTGTGTAGTGCGCGCGGGTGATTTATTCTCCCTTTCGGGTAAAACAACACCCGTGCGAGTTACGATTAGCTCCGAAACGTAATATCTAATTACTATGTGCGAGCACGTACAGGCATAACTCGTGTTTCCTTCCACCGATGTGGTTTATGGAATTGGTTGCTCATATTTCGGGAGGTTCACCGTTTCTACCTAGTTTCTCACTGTCTTGTGGATGCACGTACGTTCCCATGTAATCTGATCTTTATTTAATTTTGTCTGTACTTTCGAAACAGCGAAGTAAAAAAATTCGTAAGTGCCAGCCTACGCAAATAGAAGACGGGTGATTTTTTTTCTCCCTTCCTCCCCGGAGACGATAGCTAATGTAGGGAATTCTAAATTCAATCATCACAAACAAAGGACTTCTCTCGCGCAGCTAAATGGCGTTTTTTAATCGGATATTATAATTAATGTTCCTTTTGTCGCGTGCTGACGTGCCCTCGCGCGAACAATAGGATTTCTAATAGGAGATATAAATATTTTTTTCTCAGAAACAAGAGGCTACCTGCGATAAAACACAGGCGACAGTCCCGCTGGAGACGAATTAAATTAGAATATTAATCAAAAGAAGTTTCGACCCTAATGGGTCTGCTTTGAAATGAGATTGATGATGAGACTTCTCCATAGAATATTGCATCCCAAACTTACGATATTACTTGACCCCCAGAGTCCATTGTGAATACTCATGGTTCGCGAAAGTTGAATAGACGTAAATTTTTATGAAGCAAACGAGCTAACCCTCTGCCCTCGTCCGAACCCTTCCCATCTTCGGACAAAAAACAGTGATAGTTAAAATGTACGCTAGTATTTTTAGTTGTGGGTATAAGGAATAAGCAATAAAAAACTGCATTATATCATGGCCCTCCCTTCATTACGTGTCGCGAGGGTCCTGCGGGTGTGTGCGTGACGGCTGTTTACATTCGGACGCTGTTTTGCGAATGTCGTCGTTTTTTGGTAATCCGCTTCTCAAAAAATATCTCATGCTTTGCAACAATAAGATGACCATTCATCAAGACACTTTTTTTCTCGGATTTGGTCGAGAAAGTTTCATTTTTTGTTGGAGACATTATTTGTTTTGATTCTCGATTTAGTACGCCATTGTTTGGTTTCATTTTGGTAGGTGGTAGAACCTGTATACGGTTCGCCCGGGGCGG
>DWLO01000083.1:0-28014 GCA_018245335.1 Dalla quadristriga
TAGTAATAGTCCTGTTCGAAGCTGGTCACAGATGCGTTGCTACCCCTGAGGACTAAGGTGGTCGCCTCTTGTATGAGCGTAGCCGGCATCAACACCTTTCCGACCGAAACACAATTATTGAACAACAATTATTTCACGGCAGAAATAGGTGTGGCGGTGGTACCGCCCCGGGCGAACCGTATTCAGGCTCTAAAACCTACCAAATAATTGCTATTTATTAGTTGTCACTTACTGTTTCTCAAAGTATATTCCCATGTTTCCGATTAAATAATTAAACTATTAAAAATAAGCAAAGACTGCAAAAGCACATAACTGAAAAGACATATTCAAACTCAATACCTACCTAATAATAATTATGAA
This sequence comes from Dalla quadristriga, assembly GCA_018245335.1. Classification (NCBI taxonomy): domain Eukaryota; kingdom Metazoa; phylum Arthropoda; class Insecta; order Lepidoptera; family Hesperiidae; genus Dalla; species Dalla quadristriga. The sequence continues at coordinate 361 of DWLO01000083.1, forward strand.
AAATTTAAAAGTTGTCGCAGGTGGAGTCTTATTTATTGTGTAAGATACTTTGAGTAGATAGACAAAAAAAATATGTTAAAATTTTAACATTTAGAGCTTGTTTATTGTATTTCACACTCGGGATTTTACCTTATTTTTAATAATTTGATTAACAAATTGGCCCATCAAAATATTTCGAAGTAGATCTAATGTAACTCCGTCACGTTACTCACGTTCTTGTTACAACTACTGTGAACGGGAGGTTTGTGGACTTCATTGCCTGTATCATTTCTCAATTTTTACTTGCCACCAATGTTGGTCTACTTTAGAGGTGGTAGAACAGGCGTAGTACACGTATACTGTCCCCGTCCCGGCGGCACCGGCGCATCGGCGGTTAAGAAGACCACTCAATCGTACGGCCGCCACGAGATATACTCAAGTAAATAACTATAAGTATTACTAGATGCTTCCCTCCGATTCTTGCAAACTAAGTAGAGGTAACCATACCCTACCCATTGATGCATATTATCACTACATAATAAAATTATAAAACAGAGTCCTCCCGTCGTGTCTCTCTGTCTGTCTGTCTGAACGCCATAAAAAAAACGCGATAAAAACTACTTAACGGATTTTCATACTGTCTTCACTAGTGAACGGCATGATTCAAGGTTCAGATGTATAATAAAATTGATTAAGGTTTTATGTAAATTGGCTAAATTATGACGATAATTGCTGAGGATGTCGGAAAAAATCATTCCGACTGGGAGCCATACTGGCGTGCGCCGCATAAACGGAAAAATGTTGTGTAATATTTTTAAAGCATTAAGTGACTTTTTGGGTGAAAAAATTAGTGTACGTAGGTACTTATATAACATATAACAAAAAAAAATTGCCATATAAATAATGCTCTGCTAGCCGAGCGAAGCCGAGGCGGGTTGCTAGTTATGTTATAAAACGTAACTCAATACGTACTCAAGGATGGTTTCCTTAGATTTTTCGCGCTCCCACTTTTGCAGGAGAATCCGTGTTGCTCCTGACCAGAGCCCTTCATTGGTACCTGAAGTAATTGTTTTGCCTCCTTATTATTTTGTAGTTAAGTTTTTCCAATTCACTCACCTTTGGCAACGCTATAAAGGCCGGTAAGGCCAACAGTAACTGTCTATTCAGAAAAATAGTGGTTAATCGCTTTTTGTTTCGTTGTCTGTACTATTGTCTATGACTGCGTGGTTGATTTTGACGTTGACATATTGACATTACCTTGCAGTCCAAATTGCGCCAAAAGCTATATTTTCGCACTTAAATGCGTTCCGTTTAATTCCTGTATTTGTTAAACAGACATATTATGTTTAATGTTTATGATAGTTTATGATATCACTAAACAATTGATTAAAAAAATGCACTGGCAATTATACCTACACAAACGGTAAACAAAACGTGTTGCATATTGATATAAAAACTTCATAATAAGCTTTGTAACCGACATCATAAAAACTAATAACACCCATATCTAATGTAAGCGTAAAATCAAATTGGCATAAGAAAGGAGCACTTTTATCATTAATCTAGACACAATTTAAATTTAAAACCGGATTTTCGAAATGGTGGATATATATTTGATAACTATCAAACCCATGCAAAATTCCAGGCCGATTTGAGAACGCGCTTTTAGAGCTGTGAGCTCTCATGAAGCACTTTTCATTTTCTTATGCACTTACAACTTTATTCACCGGGAGAATTTGATCTCCCCTTATATCGGCCTGGGTAATTAAGAGACCCATAGGCCCCATATTTTTTGCCTGTTGACAGTGCGGATGCGTCAGAAGAAGAAGACCCCAATCTGTCATCTCATGTCATTTTCTTGAGAAAAAAGTCGTCAGCACTGTGAGCACTAAGAGTGCAAATCGGACTGTTGTTTTGAGTTTTTGACAAGAATTGATTGAGATTGTATTGTATTGTAGTTTTTCTGTAGAGTGCTGAGTGCTGCAAAGAGATTATAATGTTACGCTAAGCTAAGTGTGTTGTGTGGTGCAGTGCAGAGCACTTCAGTTAAAGTTTATTGTATTAAAATATTCGACCTGAACATTATTTACCTACTTTATCTACGTTGTATTGTTTAAGCCGCCAACAGAGGATCGGGGTATTTAGAAAAATAAGCCAGAAATTAATATGTTCATAGTAGGACTAACTGGGGGCCTTGCTACTGGAAAAAGTACTGTGCTTTCAATATTTCGTGACCATGGAATTGCGGTAATAGACGCAGACAAAGTGGCTAGGAAAGGTACATAGGCTTTTATACTATTGATTTACACTCTTGTTTGTAGCCCATTCTCGACCAATAGGACCAATTAATAAGGCTCACATTTTTTTTTATTGTTTGTAATTTTATTTGCAGGTAGAGCTACAGTTAAACGTTAACATTATTTGTTATGATCTGAGCGCACGGCAGTGCGTTAGGCCAAGTTCCAGCAAACATGCCAGTGTGTATCTTTACACAAACCAATTCTCCCTGTTATTTACACCCTGGTTTCCCTGCTTCCTCCTAAGATAGGCTTTGAAAATTCAAAACCAGCCTATTAAAATACCTAGTGATATCTACACTGCGGCCAAGTTTGCTCTTTCTTTAGTCCGAAACTGCAATTCACTCCTACTTACTTCAGCAACACTGCTCTTTTATTACATACATTTATGTAATAAAAGAGTAATCTTTTATTACATAAATCTTATTACTAGTCTTATTTTATGTTTTTTGGTTTGCTTATGTAAAAATGTATCTTCTGAGCCAACCTTCAAATGTGTTGGATGGAGTTGAGTTGCACAACTGCATATTCTGGGAAATCTCCTTTTGGCCATTGGTCGATACATTTTTGGACCGCTGTACTTTCTTTGCCTTGACCTCTGGAGAATTTATAATTTATAAATGACAAAAAATTAATTTACTAATATCAGACTTGCCCTATGTCATAATACCCAAATTAACAATGGTTACAGTTTTGGAGCCAGGCACAAAGGCATGGAAAGAACTGAAGGATTATTTTGGAGATGAAGTGCTACACCCAGATGGAACAGTTAATAGATTAAAATTGGGGGAGTTGGTGTTTGACGACATAGAAAAAAGAAAGAAGCTTAATGCCATCACGCACCCAAGGATTCAAACTGAAATGATCAAGATGGCCGCCATGTATTTCTTCTCTGGATACAGCTATATAGTCATGGAGGTGCCACTACTCTTTGAAACTGGGAAGCTGCTTAACTTTATGCATAAGATTATCACAGTAGTTTGGTAAGATTATGTTTATTTGAGCTCATACCTCAATTTATTACATCTACTATTATGGAACCCCTCATTAGTTCAAACAAATTAATACAATTTAAAAAAATTGGCTTATTTAAATGGAAGTGACTAAAATACTAAAGTTGACCTGTTACTGATGACTGTGGTGGTTTCTGTAACATTTGTGTACTGCAAGCACAATATATGATTAGTTACTACTGGCTTTGCAACGTCTAGTTTCCAATGCACCATAGTTTGTTTCAATAGAAGGTCTACTGCATCACATTGAGTTGTAAAGAAGACTGCTGCAATCGATTAGAAAATTGGTTTACCTACAATTATGAGGATTTTGGTTAATTTTCAAAACATACACTTTTTTTTCAGTGAAGATCACCAGCAATTGGAAAGGCTATGCAAAAGAAATGACTTCTCTGAAGTGGTTGCAAAGAAGAGGATAAATTGTCAAATGCCTCTTGAGCAGAAAGTTGCCAAGTCGCATTTTGTCATTGATAACTCTGGTGATTTGGAAAGTACTATTAGCCATACTAAAAGCATAATAAAAGTGCTCCAACGATCTAGGTTTACTTGGTAAGTTAAAATTTGTTTAAAATTAAAATCGAATATTGATTTTTCTGTATGGTAACCTTTTTTAATTTTTTATGCTTTGGTGGTATGGCTCACGCTTCTCAACATGCCTTGGCTGCAACCCATAGTGGCCCAATACAGGGCACGGGTCTCTCCTGACAACTGAGGAGGATTGGAGCATACTCCACCATACTGCTCCAATGCGAATAGGTGAGGGGTTTGTAGCCAACCCCGGGGTGAGAAGTTTTTAGGCCGCCCGGAGGTCTCCAGCAAGGCCGTTATACGACGATAACAACCGGGACCGACGGCTTAACGTACCTTCCGTAGCACGGATGCTCTCAAGAAATTTTGTCGCTTGCATACATCTATCCTTGGCACTCAGTTACGATTGGCACACGCCGCGCAAGCATGAGCGCTTCTTAGCGCAACTTGCCTTACTCCACTATTATAGTGGATCAAATACTAATCAATATCGCAGGTACTATCTAGAATGTGTACATGTTTAAATAATAAATGAAACATCAAATATTCTTCCAGTGTTGCTTCTGTACAGGTTTTTCTCCGCAGGTATTTCCGGGCCATATTCGCGATTGCTGTGTTTTCTATTATATGTGGTATTGCTCATGTAATCAGTAAGTTAATTGACAATAATAAAACATAAATCAATATTTAATTTTTGTTTTATTTTCATGGTTTCGGCTAAGATTAATAACATGCATTCTATATTGGTGGTTACATAAAATATCAACTGCACATCTGGTTCAACTGTTTTAAGTGAATGTTTCTCAGCTTTCTTAACATTTCTTAGTATTATTTAGTATCAGCCGTTACGTTAGTGGGATTATTTAGAGCCCTAGGCTTGATCCACCAGTTTTTCAGTTTGGAGTTTAATGAGGATACCCCAGTAACCGCAGCTGTAGTAACACTGACATGTTTTCTAAAAAAACGTGAATGTCCCATCATTGGACGTTTTCTAATAAATTGCGGTGCTAGCGAAGTAGGGAGTGTTTGATTAGCCTGTAGTATTTGCACTGTTGCATTCTTCTTAGGTGTTTCGACTGTTTCGAACACATCTTTAATTGGGTCGTAATTATATGATCCAAATATTGGCCTGTATGAAATCAGATTGTGTATATTTATCATCTACGACATAGGATTTAGTGAATTTAAACGCTGTGGAACAAATCAAGTACTACTACCACACTACCATGACTCCCGACCATGGACATCTGTGACAAACTTCGAATAGCCATAGCATAGACCAACCGGCTGATTGGACCGTGCCTACGACGGACTGTTAGTATTAGGTGTCATACTGTGTAGGTGACTTGTAAAGTGTTTGGACTAGTTTTTTAGTAATCATTAGTATTTGTCCTATTTGCAGCTGGTCACAGATGCGTTGCTATTCCTAAGGACTGAAGTGGTGGCCTCTTGTATAAGTGTTACCGGCATCCACACTTTTCCAACCAGAACACGATTATTATTGTTGAAGAACATTTTATTCCACGGCAGAAATGGGTGAGGCAGTGATACTGTCCCGGGCGAACCATATTAGAGTTCTACCACCTGGCAAAGCAAGGCCGATACCCAGCATATTTCTCTTAATAGGTCTCTTCATCATCGCGTGGGTCTCTTAAGATGAGAAGGGTCACGCCATAGTCCAGCACGTTGGCAAATTTCGGATTGGCAGACTTCATACGCCTTGAAGAACATTATGGAGAACTCTCAGGCATGCAGGTTTCCTCACGATGTTTTCCGCCTCCGAAAGCAGAAGACTTTCAATTATTTAAAGCGCACATAACTTAGACAATTCATAGGTTGGATTTGTGGGTGGGTAGCCTGGGATTGGAACCCCGGACCCCCCGAGTAGAAGGCCGAAGTTTTAATCACTAGACTATCATCGCTGCATGCATGACAGGATCACATGCTTGTTTATTTCTTACGTGGACTCGAACATAGGAGAGTTATTTTTCAGGCGAGCTCCAAGTCTAAGTACATAACTATCTATGAGTCTACTAATCATTAAGATTACAAATATTGCCTTTATCATTAATATGGAACTTTCACCTACACATAACTCATTTTAATTCTTTCAAAAATCCCATAGCTGAAGTTTTTCTCATGGGCATTAAATAACTAACATCGCATCACCTACCTACGAGTATGTAACGTAACCTATGTGTATAGTGTCCAAGACACCCCAAAACAAGGCATAACAGGATACGTAGGTAATGAGATTCCAGGAAAAAACATCACCTACATAATATTTATCTCTTCCATGCGAAGCTAAGGCTGATAGCTAGTTCGATCATAATATCGGTGGACTACTTAGAGCTCGAACGCACGTGATTGCAAGTGGCCGAGGACAGCTTTTAAAGCTTTGCTCGATAAGCTCTGTACAAAAGCCTAAACAAAACGAACTAAACAAGACGTACGGCAATACACTATCCTTTATGAAACGGGTAAGAGGTTCTTTTATCGCAGAAACTTCTAGAAAACTGAAACAAAACAAATTGATTAAAGATTCGGCAGTTGCAATTATGCATTCCTACAATTATTTAGATTTACTGGATTGAGCAGTTTTAAAGTTCTCTTGTAAATTTTATTCCTGGTAACGGATATGTTAAGTTGGGCTGCCTCGTTGTAACATAGGGTTAACCAGGTAACTATTGCCCTTGCTTGTAATCACACACTTGTGTAGATGACAATCCTATTCCCGAAAAAAATTCCCTAGAAAATCCGCAGATAAATGCTTTTTCCATTTTCCTGACTGCCTTACGTACGACTGAGAAGGTCCAGCCAGGGTGTAGGTACCTACTCCACGACGACGCTGCTGCAGTGCGGTTTGATGTATGTAATGTACTTAAGTACCTATAGGTAGTTAGGTATTCCTATTTACCAGAACGTTTCAATATTTATTATGCATCTCATACATAGCGATGGGCAGTAGCAAGTGGCAATGTTTCTTTTTATTTCTGTCAACTTCTGTAATACCCACTGAAACTAGGTCGTAGTAGGCACTTATCTACCTACTTAATTTGTAGGTAAGCACACATAGGTACATACCGGAAGAAACTGTAGCACGTTAAAAGTAATAATAAAGCCATGGTTGATCTCCCAAATTTTAACAGGCCAACTAAAGTTCGTCGATAAGAAAGCCAAGTACGCAGGTAGTTTACCTACCCTATATTATACGGTAGGTAATTTAAACGATTAAATTAATTTTTTACGACTTCGTGGTCGATAACAACAAAATGGAAAATTGTAACATGTCAATATTTACAGCATTGTTGTAACTTATGTCAATATATACCTACTTACAACATAAGTAAATGTTACGTTACGATTCGAAGTCCTACGCCTTATCCATTAGAATCAGTCTGGTAATACCTCAGATGGCTTAGCTTCAACCCTGATTATGTGAATATTACGGCAGTAGGTATTCACTTTGTTAAAATTATGATTGATGCTAGACAAAACCTCGGGCGGAAACACGTAAACACAAAGATTTCTTGAGACAAACAAATTACAAACTTGCCTCGAAATACAACTATAAAGCCCAAATACTCCATACATACCACCCTATCATTACCACACAGTGTCTGCCAAGACCGGAAAAGAAAAAGCGACGCAAAGGCAGTGTGCAGGTATATTAACACAAACCATTCCTAGGTACTTTCGACGGAACGCCCAAAATCTCAAAAAGCAAGATCTACACTCTAACAAATTTCTTATTTCTATGTTCTTGAGTATAAAGGTCGGAAAAGTGCAATTTTTATCACCGACTCATCAAAACCTAAACCACTTCTAGAATACGAGACATAGAATTTGGCATAAAGGTAGATCATTAGGCACATCTAAAAACTTTAAATAGTAAGTACCTACATCGGTTTTTTTCGATATTCTGTGTCTATAAAGTTATTAGTGCAGTTAGTTTCAAGCACTTTGTATTAAAGTAGTAATTTCGTATTTTACTTCGTGTAAGTAATTGCGATTATTTTAAAACGGGAACCGTTTTGTGAAAATGGGCTTAAACGAAATGATAGTTTTTATAACATTTCAATAATTCATGAAATCCCAACAAAAACTTAAATGTGAAAAGGGGGCCGAGTTCGGTACAAATTATATTCAAGGTGGTCGGCGTCAAAAATAGACAAACTTATTGGTGCGGTTAGTACAAGCACTAAAATATTAAACGAGGTGCATTAAACAATGACGTTTCTAATAGTATTAAACTAAGCGCATTAAGTTTGTTAGAAACTTCATTTCGTGTAAATAATGCGTTTATTTTGCAACGGAAACACTTTTGTGAATATAAGATTAAACGAAATAATAGTTTTTAAAACTTTTCAGTCCCAAGAATGTTACAAATTTTTATCTAAATGAATTGAAGAACGTTGTACCTATAGCTATGATTGAAGGTACTGTTAGATCTCGATTCTTTTGTTGGTGACGCCAACCACCCTGAATATCGTTTGTACCGAACTTGGCCCCCTTTTACATTTATGTTTTGTTGGGAAGTATATATCCCTGACATCGCTCATTATTATAATTGTAAAAAAAACATTCCATTTTGCTTAATTACTTCCAAGAGTAAAGAACGCCATTTAATAAACCAACTGATAATATCAACTAAACATTATGTTACGTTCCAAATAAATAATACTAATCCTGCGTATATCGAAACATAGCTGTCATTCTTCTGGCTGGTTTATTTTCGTCGAACTGTTTTCGTCATTAAAGTTTTGGTTTGTGAGTGAAGTGTTCATCAGTAGGTACAAACTAGTAGGTACTGTTTTATTTGACAGTTGCAAAATTCTTTGTATCCTTGAACATAATTTGCTTTTTAAAAGATTCTTACCACGTTTCCTTATGTTTTCTATAAACAATAAAACATATTTATGCAACATTCTTTGTCTTAACAACTACTTTGATTTTATATGAGTTTGCATATTTCTGAGCCAAATTTAAGAATGCGTAGAAGATAGGAAGGCACACTACAAAGGATGAAGTTAATATAGAACTAGAGCAGTCAGAAGACATCAATGTATAGAGTGGCGATAAACAATGGCTCACTTCAGCAGGCGTGATATAACTTATAGCGCATTGAACAACGAACTAACCCCGCCAGTGGGGAGAGCTGCAGAAACAACGAACGCTGCGCCCATGATGATCACTCTGGACCACGAGCATGATGATTCTACCAATGTAATCATCCACAAAGTGCCCAAAAACAAAGGTAATAAGTAGTGAATATTAACGTAAATGTTATCTTTCATGTTCTAAACACTTCTTTGTTACCTTTGGATTCTTTGCTAGGTGATCATACATGTATATACCAGATGAATATCATTTATTATTGTTGTGAATTGTGATATCGTTGCAATTTATAAGTTTACCAATTAATTTACTCGCACACATGATAACATACAAGTTCATTTATTACGTTTTTAATCATTCTAATGCATGTGAAGGGATACAATTTGCCTTTGTTAATATATTTTCACATTAAGTATCATGCAAAATCTTTTTTTGTTTGTTTTTGGAATAGTTCTGGTTATTGAATAATTATACCTGTCCTTGAATACTTACTGTTGCTCGTATAATTGCTTGATTGAATTTAATATGAACAATTCATACATACATACACTTTGTTAGAATACATTTTGTTAACGTTTCATGTATTTGGACATTTAATTTGAAACCTGCTTATATGCTGTATTTACCAATGTTTTCTCAGTTTATGTACTACTTGTGATACATAAATAATTTAATTAAAAGCCTTTATTATCATAGTCGCAGTGACTCTCTAGAGAACTAAAATTCCCTTATATACAGCAGTAAAATCAAATTTCTTTGTTGCAGAAGGATGGACCCACATAGAAGATCTGGATTCCTTTTTTACAAGAATGTATAGATATTATGTATGTGGTGGATTCTATCCCATGATAATGTCCGACCTATTTTATCTATTGCAATTTATATTCATTGTCTGGTTCTCAACATTCTTGGTGCATTGCATAGATTATCCAAGGTTATTTAGAAATGATCCTAAAGCTAATAGAAGTGAGAAACTTACTTTAGAGGAAGTAATTTTTGATACTCCTCAATGTGTCGCTAGGATATCATGGCAGTGGTAAGCATAATTGTATTTTTAATTTGCTTTCTGTGTTATTATTTTCAGTAAGTACTCATATATACAGTAAAACACGCATATGAAGTCTGAAAGAACCTAGTAAAAACTTGTAATGGTTTTGCATCAATGCCGTTAGTGCATTGGAGTAATTCCTAAAATGGAAATACTCTGTTTATAATAGAACCCAAACGCAGCACCCTTTATATTTTAGTAACACATAAATAGACTCCAAATTTATCACTTAATGTTGCTTCGTAAAACACTCATTGCTATTGAGTATTGTCAAGTTGGTAGGTAAATTGAATTAAAATGTTATATTTCATTATATTTAAATAAAAAAAGCAATATTAATTGAAATATATGTACCTATAGGTTTTTCATAAAATCTTACTTTTGATGTGCACCTTTGAACACTCAAAGAAGTTACTATAACACCTTAAATCATCAACTGCTAACAAAGACAGCATTTAACAAAGTTGGATTCCACTCTACATCAACATCATCATTATCACATCGGGTGAGGTAGAGAGAGGTAACTCCTAGCTGTGCAAGCAGGAAGGAGAATTATATTAAGTGTGGCCAAATGTAATATTTATTAAACATGATCATATTAAGCGGGTTTTACTGCTTGGGTATATGTTTTGATTTAATATACAAAGCTTAAATGTTGTTTACTTAATTTTGGCAGGGCTTTGACCCTGTGTTTCCTTTGAATTGTTTGTTTAGTAGCATGTACATCAGTGTATTTTGTTTCTTCCAGGTGGATTCTTGTTGTGTTATGTTTCATTATATGGTTAATGAAATTATTCATATCAATATATCACTTATATTATGCTTATGACACAAAATTATTTTACAATAATGCCCTAAGAATTAAAGAAGTAAGTGGACCTATTTGTTTATGACAGTAAATTTTTGAATTAGTTGGTAATTCATTATCATATATATTTGGATTCCTTTTGTGTTCTAGTGTGATTTAGCATGGATTAACTGGTCCACAATTCAAGACAGAGTGAGAGAGGCGCAGCCGGAACATCATATGTGTGTTCACAAGCAAGAAATCAACGAATTAGATATTTATCATAGAATACTCAGGTTAGAAAAAAACCTTAATACCTCCAGAGTTTGACAGTTTGACAGGAGCACTTTTAGCCGCGCGGCCACTAACCCCTCCTCCCGAGTTTTGAGGAGATCCCCATTCATGCCCTGCAGTAGCCAGTAGAAGTGCATGTTGACGACTCGGTGACGCGGTGGTCAGTGACCCTGTCTGACGAGCCGCGGCTCCCTAGTTCGATACCCGGCCGGGGCAGACATTTATCTGGCAGATAAATGTTTGTACTCAGGTCTTGGGCGTTAAATTGAGTTGTGTTTTGTGTGTTTTCGCCACCCGCAACACAGGGATTCCTAGTGCGGGGGTCTGAGTGTGTAAACGTTTATCTATTAATTTATTTCTGTTATAGACTTTTGACTAAAGGCACTGATGTATTCACAGTTTATTTTTTTCAGGTTTAATAATTACATGGTTGCAATGGTCAATAAAAACCTCCTTCCTCTGCAGATACATGTGCCTTGTATTGGAGATTTTCATTATTTATCTAGAGGTCTTAAGTGGAATTTAGAATTTCTACTATTTTGTAAGTATTATTTTGTTTTATTTTTTATTCCAAGTGACCAAATGTTAATTTAAATGTTAGCACTTCGCACATGACATTTTTGTAGTGACGGTTGATCTGGTGTTACTGCTCAGACTAATAATAGTCCCTATAGTCCTGTTTCTAGTTCACTGCAGGTGTCCATGATTAGTGGACGCCTGCTGTGATTTTCGCGTTATAGGGTTTCAAAGACAATTCTGCAGGTTAAATCCAACAGAAAAATTCTAATAAAATACCTTGGCTTCGAACCCGGACGTGTATTTCCGAAGTAGGAGGGAAAAATTCACCATCTCACTACAATACCATAGTTGCTTTGCTGGTACGAGTATACACAATAAAAATATTGTGTTCTTTCAATACGCGTAGCGCCATCTGTTGACAGCCTAACACAATATACTATTAATATATAATTTTAAACTCTCATGTCTTTGGCTTGAGTCCGCCGATTGCAATGAAATTAAGCTTAGCACAAAAATTGTAATAACTGTACGTTGCAGCTAGTCCATGGAGTCCCTGGGAGAATTGTTGGCAACTGCGTGAGTGCTATAAGGACCACACGAAGCGCATGATGCTCGCGCGGCAGCTGGAGCGTCAGATCCTCATGTTGGGATTGATAAACCTGTTCCTCGCGCCCCTCATACAGGCGTGGCAGATACTCTACTTCTTCTTCAACTATGCTGAGGTAAGTGGGCGGAGTGGCGGCAACTAGGGAAGGCCTATTATGTCCAGCAGTGGACCTCGAAAGGCTGATAGATAGACAGATGAATTGTTGACGTTACGTCAAGCGACCAACTGTTATGTTAATATTGCCTGGTTTATTTTGTTTTTGTACGTTTTACCTTATGATATGTCATTTGTACTATTTATGAATATTATTTTTATTATTGTTTTGTACATGTTATATTGTTTAATAATGTTATATTATAATTTATATTAAAAATATCCCGAGAAACTGAAGGTAAAATTTTAAAATAGTAAAAGGAGAGGCGCTCGTTAATTATACACATACAGATCACAAACGAACGCCTTATTTACTAGCATAATATCCAGAACGGCAAAGTTTTAAAGTTCGGTGTTGTGATCCACTGGCGGACTCTCAATTCGTAAAATTATACTCTTTTATGATCTGCTTATACTTTATCATCATAGACGTCCACTACAGAGTATGGTTCACATCTCTGAATAAAAAAGGTTTGGTCGTAGTCCATCGCGCTGGCCAAAGGAGGATTGGCAGACTTAGGCCGCCTTTGAGAACCTTATGGAGAACTCTTAAGCGTGCAGGTTATCTCATGATTAATCTACACCGTTAAAGCAAGTGGTCTTTAATTGCTTAAACGCACATAACTCCGAAAAGTCGCAGGTACCTGGGGTTTGAACCTTGGATCGTAAGCCTGAGTTTTGAACCTCGGACCCTAAATTCTAACCACTCGCCGATCGCCGCTTTAGCTTGGCTATCAACTCTTTCGATAGTAATGTGTCGACTAACATTCCAGCTGATAAAGCGGTCGCCGGCGTCGCTGGGGCTGCGCACGTGGTCGCTGTACGCGCGCGTCACGCTGCGCCACTTCAACGAGCTGGAGCACGAGCTGCGCGACCGGCTCAACCGCGCGCACAAGCCTGCCACCAAGTACCTGGCGTGCTTCTCCTCGCCGATCACCACTGTTGTCGCCAAGTATGTATTAATCCGCGCTAATGGTTGCGCGGCCAGTGTCAATCGTAACTGATTGGCAAGTTAAGCAGCGCCGGTCTCGACCGGCACTTGGGTGGGTAACCGCTTGTGGCAAAATTTCTTGAGCGCTTATGTGGTTCAGAGGGCGCGTTGAGCCGTCGGTCCCGGTTGTTATTGTTGGAGAACAATCGCTAAGCCTTGTCAGTAACCAGCGGCCAGCGTGGTAGGCTGTGGCCTAAACCCGTTCCGAGTCTCCTCCCGTACTCAGCAGTGGGCAAGTGATGGGTTGTGATAATTAAGTCACATGGCTCCGTTGACGAAGGCCTTCGGGCGGCCTGAAATCGTAACTTAGTGACCTTTAGCGAATACCTTTTAGATATTCTGAGTGTAAGGTACGCTACCCTTGCACACTTCCTACAACCTTGTTGACGAAGCAGTCGTAGACGAGACTTCACCTCTTCTACTACAGCATCCCGGCACCATACGAGGAACACCACACAAATACCAGCTTTAACGACCTATGATTAAGGTAAATTTCAGATTAACAGCTAGTACTAAAAATGTAGTACCTAGATTTTGGCCACCCACTAAAATTCACTATGTGAATACGTTATAGGGTGGTGTTTGCGAACACGGGAAAGTTTGCATGAACTCATCGTTAACGACTAAGTCTCAAAAACAAACGTTTATACGTCAAAGATAACTCTGCCCTGGCCGGGAATGAACACGAGACGTACAGCTCATTAGTCAGTGTCCACCTAAGGCTAATGCACCACTGAGTGGTCTATACCAACTTATATAATTCTTTTGTTTATTATAGATATGATATCTATATAAAACATACCTAAGGTATCAGGTATTACTTTGCGGTAATCCGTTTTTATAAAACTAGTTACGAAGGTTGAGGTATATTCATGATTGCGTCCTTGTGTGTTCTTTGCGCGAGTATTATTTTGCTGTGCATGAAACGCATCTTTCCTTGAAAGGCTTCCTCAGTTGTGAAGAAAGCCTTGTGCTCTGCAGTGGGTCACTGTGGGTTGCAGCAAACTGTCGTCTCCCATGAATTCGGTTTGGTTTAGAATCTAGGGAATGTGACTTTGACCTATTGTGGCGGAACATTTGCGTTACTTCTGTAGGGGCAGAGGAGTAGGTCCATGATGTTTTTATTAATGTTAATAAAGTATAAATAAATACGCGCAGAAGCCGTGAGCGGTGATCATTTTATTATTTTGCGAACTGTTTATTTTTCTTCAGATTGTTAATGTATGTCAATTTTAATTGCAATTGCGAATCACTATATTTATTAAACTAAGAAAAGGGTGCGACTTCGCACGCGTGAAATCTGGAAATACAGAAATATTTTAACAGTTAAAAGGGGTACAGACTCTATAGTCTATAGCACAAATCAGTTTGAGATATTGAGATAAAACAAACCCTCTACAATCCCTGAAAATTTCATCAAAATGCGTTAAGCGGTTTCGAAGCCTATTCGCGACAAAACGCAGATAGACAATAATTATAAAAATGGATGACTATGTTTAGGTGTCATAAAAATTGCATATTCCATTTCATTATTGACCTTTATATCAATATCAAAGACAGACACTCGAGTTTTATTTATTGGTAAGATAAGATGTACTCCATGACGTTAACTACCGAATTTTAACTTACGTTAAGCAGCCTCAACCACACTGAAATTCCAAACCTTCATGAATGTTTTCGTGATTCTGAGATCACGTAAAGCAGTATATCCCGGTAATTATCATTAAAAAGCAGTTGTGGACAAAATTTGCTAAAGCATTATTTGAGGCCTTAGTCTAAGAACTTCGGACACTTGGGCCGGCCGGCTAGCAGTACTTCCGGTGCACCGGAGCAGCGTGGTAGAGTCCTCTCTGCCGACCTGTGCCACGCGGTGGCTCGGTAATGGGTCGTAACGATTGATCTCCCACAATTCGTTATGATCACAAGTCTTCTGTGGAGTTCGCTACAGACCCCACTTATGGGTAAATGAAGATACGTGCCTAGTAATAGCCCGCTTATGCGATGTATCCACATTGAGTGCAGTGCAATACGGACTCTTTTTCCAAAACATTTCAATATTTGATGTAGTTAAATTGTGCTGTGTTTTCACCCTTTGGACATCTGGCGATTTATAATGGGTTTGAGTCGATATTTACTCGCATAATAAGTGCACAGTCATAATCTAGTTGTGTTTATTGATGCGTCATCGATATTCGGAAATAGAATATTAACAATGTTTCATGTGCGCGTGCCAATAAATGGTATTGTCAAGTAATTTAATAGTAGCAGCCAACATGCGACCGTAGCTCAGCGGCTTGCGAGAGTCTAATCCTATCGACCACGTTAGGTAGTCATTGGCGCGGCCGGGTGTTCAGCGGGTGACCGCTATAATTTCAGGAGTATTCACGTGCTTCAGAGGCCACGTTAAGCAGTCGGTCCCGTTTGTTGTCGTTGTAAATAATGATGCGACCTTGCTCGAAGACTTTATGTAGACGAATTGGAAGAAGGCAAATTATGTACACGTATTAATCAATACTCATAATATTTGATTGTATGGTTATTCGTTGTGGTCCCGCCTACCGAGCGAAGAATCTTTGTCTCGTTTCCCGACCAATGTGGCGGAGCAGTGTTGTTGAACATCCCCAACTATCACCAGTTATAGTAAGAAGTGGATGATCATTGGGATACACATGTATTATATCATAGATTCATGTTTGATACATGAATAATGTATTGTTTAAAATTATTAGACTGTTAGCGTCTTTGTTTTGTTTGAAGGATGTTTATTTTGAAATCAAAGTGAAGCCAACATTTATTACGCAACGTAGTTCTTTATTAGCCTTCCTATAGATGCTGTTTTTTTTTATGAAAATGTACTATTTGGCCGCGCTCCCGATTCGTTAATAACACGAATATGTGGGTGGTGGGAATTATTTCCGTTACTAATGTGACGCAGATTACTGGCGATGATCTTGCAAATTTAACAATTCTATATTAAAGAATTAGCACTGTCTGTTTTGTATTGCTTGTGCTATGCTGTTAATAATACGTACATACTACTTTAAAAAATATTACAAACAAAAATTTCTTTGATGATTGTAAAGTTTGAAAAGCTATTAAGATAGTTTGATCTTACATGGGACACACAGTTCTTCTATCATTATTCTTCATTTATACCGGCTGTGCTAATCAATTAACATTTATTTTGTCCAATGCAGACTATCTGGTTTCAAGTGGTCCTTGCACACCACGGACACGTACAGGCTACAAAAACTCACGGTTCTATATAAGTTAGTTGCAGGTGCGTTGTTACTCCAGAGGGACTTGGATGTCTCCTATGTTAGTTTAGCAACCTTTTTATCCAAACGGAAAATCTATGTATGCTAAATAACAATTAGGAGAGGCTCTGATTCTATCCGAAATTCTACTTTTGCACACTTTAAACGTTGTACCATTATTTTTATACGCTCAGAATATCAAACGATCATGCAGTTCCGCCATCCACTGCCGCCCATGAACATCTGTGACCAATCCAATAGGAATCTACGTAAAATGATGTTATGAAATGTCTGGTGACGGTATCGTATCGGTGTCTGATTTGACACTTAATGCCTCAAAATCCGGTTTTCCAGCCTCGGAACACATCGAAGTCCAGTAGTCCATTATGGCTATTCACAAAGGGGCTTTCCGAGTTCTGTAATATTTCAGAATCGTGGCTCAATCAACTTTCAAAGCATATTTAAATAACAACATTTCTTATATTTAAGACATTATTATATTCATAGCATTCATATTATATGCATAGATTCGCTGATTAGATTCGCCAAGTGACAAAATACACTCAACAGAACAATTATTCTTAGCTACAGCACTCAAATTGATTAACTTTGGAGTCAATTTGTACATGAGAACTTTACATTCACTTAAAATAGTTAATCACACCCAAGTGTCACGGCGTTGTAATTTTCTACGGTTAAACATTTTATTTCTCAAAAACTACAATAATTAATTTGCCTGAGAAATACAAATAATAAATTAGTTTAACAAACGAGAGAACATAAGTGCCGCAGTGGCGTATTCCTACTTTAGTTTTCAACAAACTTAAAATATATTCCGTAAATAATTATAACATATTTTCTTTTCAATTCGATTTATTTTTTTCTGCCCTCTGACTCATTTATGTTTGCCCTAGACGCGAACGATTTTAACAAACAAATAACTAATTTATTTTAAGGACTGACCACGCCATCTAATATCAACAGAGGCTAAACCATTACAACATAAGTATGCCGGACATCACATCTTTCTAATCGAAACGCAATCGTATTGCATCTGAGTTTTATAAATGTTTGTTTATGACTTCCCGTTTTGGGGACGGCATAAGATAAGTATTCCTTCACTTTCGTTCAGGAAAGTCTTGGCAACACTATATCGGCGGCTGCCCACCTGTCAACCTGTCAACCCTCCATACCTGATTTTACTAATATGAAGTGACGTAATGCATAGTACGTTGATATTGCAGAACCATAGTATTCCTGTCGGCGAGCGTGCTGGGCGTGTTGGTAGCGCTGTCGGTGTACGACGAGGATGTACTGACCGTGGAGCACGTGCTCACCATAATCACCATCCTGGGCTGCGTGCTCGCCGGCGCAAGGTGAGCCCAGCATGTCCCCTGTTGGTCCCCAGTCGCACACAATGTTACTGTCGTGCTATCCGGGGAGCAGCTCCTTAGCTTTCTGTCTTATGAGCACACCTACTGGACAAAAGCTATTCGGTACGGCAAAGCACCATAACTAGTTGGTCGCCATTAACAGTGTAGATCTCATTGCACTAATGTGATCCAATGGTTTTAGGGCTGATTGTAACGTCGAAACTTATTAAGTAGTTGTTCTCAGTGGTCATTTAATATCCCAGGGCGCTGATAGGAGAGGAGGAGCGGTTGGGCGGTGCGTGCACGGGCATCGCGCGCGGCGAGGAGCTCTTCGTGCAGGTGCTCGGGCACGTGCACTACCTGCCGGCCGCGTGGCGTGGCCGCGCACACACCCGCGACGTCGCCGCGCACTTCCAGCAGCTGTTCCAGTTCCGCGCGGTGAGACTCTCCACCATTCACAAGGGCTGTTCCTGCAGGTACTCTTCCACGTGCACTACCTGCACCGACACCCGCAACGTCGCTGCGCACTTCCAGCAGCTGTACCTACCGTTAATCTTAACTTTCTACTTTGAATTTAACCTTTCGTTGTTCCCCTGGGTGTTTTGGAATAGATAAAACATAAAGATTTGTGATAATTGCAGATGCACATTCTGTTCGAGCTGCTGAGCCCGCTGGTGTGCCCGCTGGTGCTGCTGCTGTCGCTGCGGCCGCGCGCGCTCGACATAGTCGATTTCTACCGCAACTTCACCGTCCGCGTGCTCGGCATCGGCGACGTGTGCTCCTTCGCGCAGGTAACTGCTTGACAACACCTACTGCTTCGATAATAGGCTTTATGCATGTAATTTTTTTTAAATCAATGTTTACATCGTTATAGAATAGTAAAAAATTGAAAAAATTATTAAAATGGCTAAAATTATTTAAAAAAAATTTTTTTAGTACCGAGATTAAATTTGAGCTGTGTAAACGACGCCACGTCACGTGCTTAGACGTCACGCGACACGACAATCGTGCCCCAAAGACTGCACTCAGGTTTCCTCACGATGTTTTCCTTCACCGGAAGCAGATGATATTCAATTATTTATTAGTGCACATAACTTAGAAACATCATAGGTGGAAAGGCCTAAAACGTTGCCATTGCCAACGATTGGTATGCGATTGAATTAGCAGAGTGACGTGATTATGTATTGTATTTAAAGTTGATTTTATCAAAAATCTAACAAAGAAAATACTTTAAATATCTTTATGTGTCTATCGGTGTATTAGAATACTGATCACACTTAGTCAAGTCAACATTGCTGACTATTATAAACACCAGTCGTGAAATCAGTTGGATGGTCTAGCTAGAGTATAGTTCAATAATTGTCAAATGTTAAATATTCGTACCATTCCAGTTGGACATCCGACGTCATGGTCATCCCGATTGGCAGGCAAATGGGAAATACAGTGAAAAGCTTAAAGGAGGTAACGTATATTTATTCAATCCTAGTGAGTCGTAATTTTTTAATTAAATGGAGTGTCTGAATTATGAAATTTCATTAAAAATAGAAAAAATCATTATTTCTGCTGCACAGCTGTAAACCCGGTTCTTTTCAACGGATCATAAAGAAACGTACCGTAGTTTTTAATTTGAATAATATGCTTATAAAATATTGTATACTAGGGTCAGCTCACGACACCACTAATAAGTCACTCTTACTAAGTACGAGATACATAACTCAATGGTTTCAAGCAACGTTGCGTTCGTCGGCAGGCAACACGCAGTACAACCAGGGCGAGGGCGGCAAAACGGAGCTGTCGCTGGTGGCGTTCTCGTGCCGCCACCCCGGCTGGCAGCCCGCCGAGCCCGCGCAGCGCCACTTCCTGCGCTCGCTGCGCCAGAGCATGCACCACGCGTTACCCAACACCTACGCGCCCGTGAGTATGCGCCGGACGCGAGGCCTGCGATGAAGGTGGATCTTGAGCTCCGAGAGAAGTAACTATACTCCGTGCGCTGTAGCGTGGTGCGAGTGACATTTTGCAATAGTTCCGTTTATAATTTTTAGGTTGCTTCTCACACAATCACAATCATTGAAATAAAAATGTGTATATAGATATATATCGTCGGTTAAATAGATAAGTGGCATAATTCAAAAATATTACAAAACGATTTTTTTGTTTATCTCACTTTTTTAACTTATTTTAATTTTTTAATTTATAAAAATGGCGAATATCCATATGGTAGATAAATGACTCTTGCGACATTAGACTTTCATGTAAAATTTTAGAATTTTGTCTTTTATCCAAATAATAGACGGTTGATATTGGACTTAAGCTATTAATAATATCATATTCCAAAAATTTTAATGATGACACTTTTATATTTAACAGACGATATGTTTTCAAACATTATCTACTGTACGTATTTATTGAATAAAAACACTATTAATATTTAAAGCAATGTTTGCAACATATTTTCCGTAAAAACCCCATAGTATAAAACAACATGTTTTGCGTGTAAAGTAACATATAATGAAGCGAAATAACGCCTAAAATAGGTTGTCGATAAATCGTCGATACATAGATCGTCGTCAAGCAGTTTTTTTTTCCAAATTAGAATGAAACTTATCGACATTTACAAAATAAACTATTATTGACTGTCCTTTACTAGTCGTGTCATATTGGGAACTGTCAATGATATGACACTACTGATAACTGTCAACCGCACCAAGCTACAGCGCACGGGGTATAATTAGCTTACTTTTCTGGCTCAGCGGCCCTAAAGTGTGTTGGCCTCCGACACAAGGAGACGCCATCGTTCTCTATTCCCGCTAGTTCCCGACAATTTTTCCTTCTCAGTTCTTTTCTACCGAGAAGGCCCGAGGGGAGTAAACAGATATTAAACAAATTCTTTGTGTAAGGCCTTTCATATCAATAAGTACCTCATTTTATGCTCCTAGTAAGCTGTACGAGCTAGCGCTCGCACAATTCACTTTTCATTTCTCCAAATTATTAACGAGGCTTTGCCGCGGATATATAGTTCCTTATCCATCACACGGAGGCAAACCGAAGTAAAATACAGAGTAAACCGACGCGCGCCCGCCTACGCACTCATATTCTCACGCGCACGTCAATATAAATATAGGACTTACAAGTACAGAATACTTGGACTTACACTGTATTAGTCGAAAATTACAATGTCACGTAACAAATTAATGAACTGATTGAGTCTCAGGGGAACTTAGGTCGCGCCCCAACAGCTCGCCACAAGCCCTGTGGGCTTATTATGATTATATTAATATTGTTTTACAGAATAAAACCATGCTGGGCTCATTCATACAGCAGAGTATACTTGGTGGGAACACGCCGCTGCCCGCAGTGTTGTCTTACTACCAACAGCATAGACAAGTGTATAGGTTACCTGTAAGTCGTCAATATTTTGTTTTACATCGACTAATATCATCTCCTTCAACCCGCCACCGTCGCACTAATGAGCATGGCGGGTCTCATGTGACTAGTTTAGCCACATATGACTGAGTTCTAGGCCACAGCTTACGCATTACTAGAAGTCAGGGTTCTTTATAATCTATGTAAGGAAAGTGATGGTCATTAAATGTACTATATTATTGAAAATATTTCCGTCACCGTATAAGAAAGTGATATTTACTTGATCAACACACAACTGGAACAAATCCAAAGTTGGAATCCGTGTGCAAACTGACTATTCGGAGAATCTTCAACATTCTTCGTCATCTACAATCATCATTCTTTGACCGAAGCCACCTACCATCCCTACTTCCCTAATCAAGATTAGTAAGCTTATTTTAGCCAACCTAAAACTCAAGGATGGTTGGTGAAATCGCGTACTAGCCACTGGTCTGACACAGTTTGTTGTTTACTGTAGGACATGGACGAAACGAGTGACGAGGAGGACGTGGCACAGGCGAAGTCTACGTGCGCGACGATCGTGTCGCCCGACGAGGGCCACGACATGTCTGTCAGCTTGCTGCATCTGTACGACCTGCATCTGTCGCAGGTGACGTGGCGCCGCCCTGTAATACTAATTGCACCTTTTGCAGGCGGTAGATTGTAGTGCAAGACTATTTTTGTAGCTGGAGGGATAGGAATAGGACCACATAATAGTAAGCGGTAACCGTCGCCTACTGACTAGATACGAGGAGGACGTGGCACAGGCGGTTCGTCGTGCGCGATCTACGTGGAACCCGAAGAGGCGCCTGCACATGTCCGTCAGCACGCTGCACATGTAAGACCCACATCTGTACCATGTGACAAGGTGTCGTCCTTTTATACCAACTGCACCTTTTCCAGGTGGTAGATTGTAGTGCAAGATTATTTTTGTAGCTGGAGGGATAAGAGTAGGAACACATAATAGTAAGCGGTAACCGTCGCCTACTGACTAGCGACGAGGAGGACGTACCGTAGGCGCGGTCGTCTGGCGCCCACCGTGCCTTGATCTCAGTAGAATCAACTTCGAGAACCGAGATTAATACGTTCAATGAGTGTATGTAAATACAATGTGAAGTATTTTCAATCTCATTTGTTAATATTGTATCCGCAGGCACCGCAAAGCGCGTCGGAGTGTTGCACGAACGACTGCGGCTCTCGGTCGCGCGTGGAGGGGCGGTGGGAGAGCGGCGAACAGACGCCGCTGCTGCTGCGCCCATAACAGTGGTGCCTCTCGCCGCGCGCGCCGCCCGTGTGGCTGTAGCGTGGCGCGAGGTGCCCGTGCCCGAACCAACCGACACCCGAAACACCTTCTCGGTACACTGGAATCTTATCAGACTCCAATGTGCAACGGAAGTCAGCGATGGTACTGTCTGCGTCAACGAATCGGCTACGTTATAACAGCGGTTCGTTACGCCGCGTGCGCCGGTGTGGCAGTACCAACCAACACCCTATACACGTTTCTGGTACACTGGAATTTTGTCAGAATCTATCGGAGGCGACCAGCTTATATTTTATTATTATAATACACTCGCGAGCAAAAGCACGGAATCATGGCTCGTAGCCAGTCTCAACCAGGTGACTCCATACTTTTGCTCTCAAGTGTAGTATATATTATACAAATACAAACACAAACATATATTATACTACACCGTCGTAACACCGATACAACTCGCAGAGCGATATTTGTGGCACCCGAGGTCGTAAAAAAAGACAAAAAAAAGTATGTTCGCACTCTGCATGAAGCTGATCCATAAGGGGCTCAAATTTAATGTCGTTTACGTTACGTATCTTACGTTATACTCCATTGGGGGTCATTCGTAACAGTGATGAGAAGTGGAACGAAATGTCATGCAGGCAAATAATGACAGTGATAATAAGTGATAAATAAAAAATTTGTTCAAATTTTTCAACCATATTAATAGTAATGCTTGTCAAGAATTCAGAGTCCCACGGCCATGGTCTTGACCAAGTCATAATAAAGGGAGTTAAAAATAAAAGATTGCTATTCGCTTTCTGGCTATAGGGGGAGTTAACAGGTTGGCCTGTGATGGTGCGTTTGAGAACAGTCTAGAATGTGTAATTGAGTAATTGATTTATTCATTCCGAATGCATTGGACTTCCTTAGACATAGCCCTAGGACTCGGATTCCAAAAAGCAATCGTTATAGTTTTGCAACTTTACAACATTGGTTAATAATAGAGATAACTTTATTGCTTGGAAATAGAATCAACAATCAATAGAAACTTTATTTTTTTATTGTTATGTGCAACCCACAAATGAGGAACGTAGGTATAACAAATTTGACATTAAGTTGGCGTTTGGTTGATTTTACAAGACTTAAATATTTTTATAATTATCTTACTATAATAATATACTTCCAAGCACTAGTAGGTATTTAATTAAAAATTAATAGTAACACTAAATTTAGGTCTATACAATCGACTTCTTTACAATACTCATATTAGTCTGCATTAAGGGTATCCTCGGTGTCAAGAACTTGTACGATGTCTGGCAGATTTTCAATTTTCTTATCTGATCAGGGTAGTCAGTGTCTGCAACACCAGTTAAGTCGAATATTATACTTGCGGCAAGATAGGATATCCTAGTGCGAAGATATAATATATAGTGTTAGATCTATCATAATTGTTCAAGAACTCCAGGGCCTCTATAGTCGAATTTTTAATAAGCTACTTTTGGCAATATATATACGTATAGCTTAAAAACCGAGCAGCAAAGTGCATATAATTGCGATTTTTGTTGCCGTAAAAGGGTTAAAACGCGTAATATGCGTAACAAAGTTCACAGCGCTAATTGGTAGAGCCTTAAGAGTACAAATTCCTAACAGTCAAACTCATTTATGGGCGCGCCTCATTTTCTTGCTATTAAACTTAAAGACGTGATAGTATTTTTTTTAAAAAAGGGCGGTTCCCCTTCCCCGCTCCCAGTGTAGGACGGAAATATACGGTGGATGCAACGTTTATTTTAGCGAAAACAAGCCCGCGAAAAATGTTTTTTTCTCAAAACGACTTATTGTATCTTCGTTATATAAGGTTATTTGAACTTTTGAATAAATTTACTATATACATAAGTACATTTCAAGTAATTATATTACTTATTTACTTACTATAAAAATGGATCATTGGAGGCACGTAACGTCTAAACCAATATCTTTTTCTTTGTTCTGTATAGGAGTATAATTAGATAATGATGAGACAAATAGAAATAGAAACCAAAAACCATTTAAGTTATTTGTTGATTACGTATGGATGGAAAAGTACTGGGCTTGCCTAATCTTAAAGTACAATTATAAACAATTGTTATAAATCAATACACCGGTATTGAATGGTTTCACATAATTTGTGCGTTAGGCGACTATCCATCCAAGAAGAATAGGAGGTGTAACAATGTCAGGGTAAATAATTTTTTTTGTAATATTGAATGATAATATTAGTCTTCCTTCGCGCAAAGTTGTCGTGTCAACATTGAACTGTAATTCACAGGAATATGTAATCAATTTTGGATTCAAAGAACGCGGATAATACCTTGGTTAAGCCGTAAACAGGTTCTGAAAACAGAGTTGGTTTATCGATTCGAATAATCGTTTTGACGTCAAACTTTACTTTTGTACCGCTGAGCTTATCACATAACATCGCTGACAAATGCAGTAGACGTCTTTATACTGCACCATTTAAAATTTGGAACATAACTAACTAATAATAAGAATCAGCCGTTTTATAAATTCGGATCTTAGTCGTTCTGCTCAGAAGTCGGGACACCAATATCTTGTGTAGCGTTGCGTCACAACGGAGGGTGTTCTGAACTCTTACCTCTCGTCTTTCCTATTATTAAAGTCCGTTATTACACATTCAAAAAAATTGAATTTCTCTTCACCCTTGTATCGTCCACGACCAAGTTCTGGCTGGGTAGACGAGTATTCTTGTAACGCCGCATACGCGGGTACTCTGTTTTTTGCGATTGGTTTTAATCTAAGATTTCGTGGCTACTCTCCAGCGCCATTATAGCATTTGCCACTTCCTATACATTTTCTTCAAGTAGCGCTAGATCATCTGTATATCCTATCACCTGATGAAGTCCGTTAAGTCGCAATCCAACGTTTAGTGTAAAAACTTGTCTAATGACGGACTTTAGGGCTAAGTTGAACAACCTTGGTGACAGCGTCCCCTTGAGTAACACCCGTCTCCATGTCAAACATGCCTGTGTTCTCTGTCCCCACTCTTACTACTGTCGTGTGTAGAAACATTTTATCGTATGTACTACGGTTGCGTCGGTACAGACGAAAATACAGTGATAATCGCCTGTTAATTTCTTAGCGTTCGGTTCTGATTTCCGTAATAGCACGTGGGATAGAAGGTATGTAATAAGTAATAAGGTGATCCCCCAATAGTTCGCGCACTTTCATCTTGACCGTTTCTTGTGTATAGGGCGCACAATTCCCGTGGCATCTGATCGGTCGTCCATATTTTACCATAAGCTCGTATATTTTTGTCTGTGATTCCCCCCTTTATTTAATTAATTCAGAGAGTATGTTGTCAAGTACCGGTGACTTGTTGTTTTTTAGTTGTTGCTGTTGTTAAGTTGCTCTTTTTAGTTACTCGAAACTAAGTGGTGCTATATCTTCTTCGTTTTTTTCCACATCTATTGTTGAAATGTTGGATAATAGACTTCAATTTTGCTTTTAAACCGTGGTCGCCTAACCCCTATTTAAACATTGTGCCTTTATATTTATTTATCTGTTAGAAACATACACATAACACTGTTATTATGTTATTATGTGTACCCTGTATGTACAGGATTACTGGTTATTAAGTGCAATGCTTTCATGCTAAGATTTTTGATATTATAACTTATTATATTTGAACAATATCTTTGTATAGTATTAAACGTTCTACAGATGTTACACCTTGCGCTTATGGTCGCGCGGAGAGTGTCAATGGTTTCTGATTGACAAGTTAGCCGCGCTAGTCTCGGCCGGCAGATGGGTTGGTGACGGCTAGTGACAAAATTTCTTTATCGATCCCGTGCTTCAGGGAGCATGTTCAGCGTTGGTCCATGTGGTTTTCGGTCAATAATGTCGTTATGCATTGTCAGAGGCCTTCGGGTGGCCTGAAAATTCCGGCAATCAGGTTGGCTGCCAAACCAGTGGATTGCGGATTACGAATCCGGATTGGTGTAGATCAATTTGCATTCGATCACCGCACACCACAACTCAGTTGTGAGGAGAAATCGGTACCGGAAAATGGGCCACTATGGGTTGCAGCGTTATTTAATCGACATATATATACATACTCTATAGTTATTCAGATAAAAAAGAATAGTATATAAAGATGTCTTACGCCAACGCGTCAATTTAGTGTCAAATCCTCTGTCGGTATAGAATGAAATAGCTGTTGACCAGCTAACAATACGGGCACGTTGCGGGCCTACTATGTCCAGACGATTTATTATCAATTGAAAAAAAAGTTGGTAAAAAAGTAGTTGACGACAGTTAATCGTGTCGTGGTAACGTGCACGGCACTTAAAACGACGGCTATATGTCGTCACGACATAGTAGGAATACGCCCTGGTCCTATTTCCAAACAATATATTTTAGGGTTAATGAATATTCAGTGCACTACACATCTGCAATCATATACACAATATAAAAATGTCAAATTAGTGAGAAAAAAACGTATATTACATTAAAATCTACCTCTTAGTTAGTATCTAGTTAGCGTATAATAAATAAAAATGAAAAAACAAAAAAAATGGTATTAAATTTAATCAGTGTGTATTTACATACATAGGAGACAAACGAACATGAAAGTGGTTTATAATAAAGTCATTCAATATCTTCGCGCTCATAACCCGTCTACTTTAGGTCTGCACAAAGCTGTTCATGTGGCGGCGGCCAGTCATAAAGTGTTTGATACATGGATACCAACGTGAAGGAAAACTTATGTTCAATACTTTGTGATCACCCTTCTGCCTGACGTATTCTGCTTATGCCCATAGGATGACAAGTTTGGACATAGGATGACAAGTATGAGCATAGGAGGTGGATTTAACTCTCATCGCTGTTAAAATATCGACCACTAGCACTGTCTACTTTTGAAATGATTAATAATGAATTATGATGATGATGAAAGATTAATGATAATAATTAATGATTAATTGACCTACACAATGTGTTGGTTTGCATTAAACAAGAATGTACATTTTATTAAAAAATAAACGTTAGTTATCGAC
>DWLO01000084.1:0-27981 GCA_018245335.1 Dalla quadristriga
ATGGGGAGACCACGTCGTTCGAAGGACTAATAACCGATGGGGTTAAAAGGTCCTCAAATAGAAACCACGACTCCGAAAATGGAGCACAGTACGGCCTGCGACAAGGGGGCCTGACGATCTAATGAAAATGGCGGAAAACCGCTGAATTTTGTGGACAAGGACCGCTCGGAGTGGCGTCAATTAGGGGAAGCCTATGTCCAGCAATGGACGTCTAAAGGTTAATAGATGGATGGATGAATTGGTTAAAATAACCTAGCAAAATCTCAGTTATCAACATTGTTTCTAGTAAACATATTTATAGGGTAGGGTGTGGGTAACTTAATGTTCACTAGGATTATATATCGATAGTACAAGAACAGAAATCATTATGAACTTTTAACCGTTGATAAATGTAAAAAAAAATGCATATTGACATTAATTGGGTGATAATTAGAGCAAAATCGACATGATAATATACTTTCGCTTAATTTCATTTATTAGACTGTAACTCGAGAAAGAAAAAAGTTTTTGCTCTGACACGAATTAAATATGACACCAATTACACAGCAACGCGCGCGATCGCGTTATCGGAATGAATTGAACCGTTAATTTAGTTACAATCTTATCTGACTATGGATTGTTCATAATATAATTAATCTGTCTTCGTATTTTTGGGCTAATTATTGTCCACTTATTAAACTTATTGAAGGCAATGAGGTTGTAAGAGAAAGTAATAACTAAGTGCGATTTTAACACGTTCATGTTAACAAATCTGAATTGTTCTGGCTGCTTGTCTGTGATTTTTATTGAATGTTCGTTAAATTCATGTTTTATGTGATCCGGATAGTCAGGCAGGACCTAGTAAGTGGAGCGCGTATGTGGACTATAGGCGTTGCTTCCTGCATATTAAAAATCTAAACTGGATTTCGCACCGCTGGATCACCTCGGGCCTACATACTTATAGAAGCAGAATAAATACTATCCAAGCAAGTTTGCTTGATACCTGTTGCCTGTTATAGACAGACATATAAACCGGAAACATTTTGTCTGTACCTAGTTGGAGAACTGTTATTCAAGCACTGAACTGATTCAGGCACGACTGTATTGGTGCAGAAAATAAGTCAGTAAATTAAATAACATACAGTGTTATGTCTTAATACTATCTCACGGGATTATATTACATTATTTAATGTTTATGGATAGAAAACGTTTAATTTGTACGTGTTTTTTTCTGCCACCTCTGACGGGGGGTGAGTGCCTGCTGGTGTCATTTAGTTCGCTCCTAGCAGTTTACTTTTGATGATGGTGAAAATATGCAAGTGTTGTTTCGAAAAAAAAAAAAAAAGTAAACAATATTAACAACGAAACTTAAAATAGATAATATGACGAACGCGTTTAAGGGGCGTTTACATGATAACAAAATAAATACAATAAAATAATAACCCAAGTGATAATTAAATTAATATGTTCGTGTATAACGTTCCTCAAGTCAGTGAGAGTTCTCGATGCTATTATGGCCTACAATTAAGTTCTATAACGAGTTTCTGGGGCAACGTGGGCAATTCCTAGGCCTTCCCTGGTCGTGGTCGGACATTCACCCTAGAACATATGTCTATATTATTATCTACATGAATACGACTCTAGATGTCGAAAAACCCTTAGGTGTATATAAAAATATTATGAAGTATAATTTTTACTAAACATCGGTCTGATAAAATATATAAAACCTGCTTATTACCTACTATCTAACTACAAAATTTACACTATCTCTATGTAAAAAATTACGTCAATCTATTGCTCCGCTGCTGAGTGAAATAAGGATAGCCCAACTAACATAATTTAGTTTTTTATAATAATAGTTTTACCTAGTTCCTGGTGATTTAACATGTCTAATACAGTACGGTTTTCAAATGGCGAAAGAATTAGCATATTGCATAATTGGTAGGTCCTGTTGGATGACTTCCGTGGGTGACAGCAGGTATTATTTTAACCAAGACACCTTAGATGCCTTAACGATGTGAAATATTGTATTAACATTACAATTATTCGTATGTACATCTAATTAGATTGTGTACCATTATACTTGTTTATATTCTGCAACGTAACAATAGCAATGGAGCTTCTGCGTCATTGTTCTGTCGGATACTGCATGAATATCAAGGTAATTTATATCCATATGAGGCGCACGATTAATATTTTTACCGCGCAAATCCTGCACGTTTCCTCTGATTCACACAAGTAGGCAGCAGGTACGTGAATTAAATCGGTAATAATCTCGAGCCGGTAGACTCCGTTTTGGGATCTTGTGCTTCTTTGTCTAGCAAAGAAATGGTGAATAAAAAATACATCTGGTACGATCGGTATCGGATCAGAAAAGCTTTTTGCTACGAATATTACTGGTGGAATAAATAAACGCTTACGCACTTACTCCCCTGCGGTAGGATTCCGTGTGTTGCGGATAGAGGATCCACTGAAATAAATACAAATTAACGCTTAATCAACAAAAGTATTTACAAACATTTATTTGCCAAATAAATAGCTGCTCCGGCTGGGGATCGAACTTGGGACCCAAGGCTCTGGTCGAAGAGCTCATACTCGCGCGGCGCGTGTCAATCTTAAGAGTTTCGAGAATTAGGAGAAGAGTGCGTCCAGCAATCGACCTCTAAGGACTAATGGATGGATGGTTGGACTATCAAAAACCTTTATTAAATTTATTCTCCCGTGGGCTTCTACTTCCACGACATTTCAGTGTCAGTATGAGGAATGTTGAGTCAATACGTCATTGCGGTGTTTTTGCGCCCACGCCACATCGCAATCAGCGCGGGTACAGTTACCGAGCCCGCATTTACGCGCCCTGGACCACGACGCCGCTCTAGGACCATATCTTATACAGACCTTCATTTTATAACAACAATATGCGACCAAACTGTCTAGGCGGAACCTTTCAGACAGTGTACGTGTAATTTTCGCAATATTAGAATACAGGGTTTTTGCAAACGCCTGACTGACGCCGTTACTAACTATGAAACGGTAAGTAGATGGTACTGTAGGTCCACAAGAATCATAAGTTTACATGTATTCAATCAACAATAAAGGAATCTTATCTATTTATTTATAATTGTACATGGATTCCAAATCGTTTGAAACGAGTAACTATAGTATTTCTTGCTGTGTTCTTCTCAGTAGCACCAAATTTCTGTACCAATGGAAATAATAATGTTAATGTTGGTATCGAATGAAATCTTTGCTACTTCTGACTTAATTTACTTTATACAGTTATAATAACACCAAATAATTGGGCTCCTATCAAAATTCAACGCCCTATACGCCGACTAATGGGAAGCTAGGGCTACTCAGAAAATTTACATCGCGTTCACGTCTACCCAAGCGTGATAGCCAAGTGGTTTTAATGCCAGCCTCCTGCTCGCGGAGACCGGGGCTCAAACCCCAGGCACGTCATTCTTTACATAGTTAAAACAGTTCTAACCAATTAAAATTACTGGAATATGGCGAGGAAACCTATATGCCAGACATTTCTACATTAATGTTCTAATGAGTTGTTAAATCTACCAACCGCATTTGAACAGCCTGAGCGGACTATATCCTGCCCTTCTAATCCTGTGAGGAGGCCCATGCTCAGTATGTGGACCGCTGATGGGATGATGATGATGACATATCTACTAATGTGAAATGGATTAAATAGCGCCAAGATATGCTGAAATGCCATGTCTCAGCGCATGCTGCATATAGGTAATTCGTTAGTATAAAAACAGCTAACGACATACTGAACTCACATTAATACCATGTTATACGCCGCTAGCATGCTTACACACAGGCGACCATAAGTCAGTTCACAGGACGCATTCCACAATAAAATCCTCTATGAACCCAGAAGGCAGGCTAATACCTAGATGCTTTATTTGTTAATTAGTCTTTATTTTATAGGCTACTTAAGTGCTATACAGTGATGCTGTTGCGTGCAGTTTTGCTCCCCACAACTTTATTTATTAGCTTAAGGGTACCTACGAAAATAAACATGCGTCGGCGCTAAATAGCCAACTATGAATTCAGATAGAGATTCAGCCTACGTCCTATCATTAACGGTTGGATAAGATAATGCTGTATTAGCATTAAGTCCACCTACGTATTAACAAGTGTAATTTCATTTAATTAACATACCTAACTAACCCATTTTTTTTGTAAATATTTGCATGTCAATTGATTAGTAATTCGTACTTTTAATGTCGTAGGCGGCGTAGCCTTAAACGACATAAAAGTGTTTTATATTATGCAGTTACTGCAGTCACTATCAAAACGCGAATGAAACTTTGTCACTAGCGGTCATCCATAACCTAGCTTCTTCGACATAGCCATGACCTACAAGCGCTTTTAGAACTTGAATAGCTATGACATAGCTGAGATATACATAACTGACATAACATAACAGATATAGCTGAGCTAACCAGAAGTAAGCTTAGCAAACTGCAAGTTAGGGCCGCGCCACAGATTATAGGAATGGCCACGCCTAGAAGCTTGATTAGTTTGCCTCGCGATCGGCGATACAGTTACTTCGTAAAGCTCTCGCGAGTAGAGTCGCTAAGGGCGTGTTTGTTGCACAACCGTTATCGGGTTCAGATTTTACTTAAACTGTTAGTAAAATTGCCGCATAACTTCCTATACCGTTATAATTTAATGTTAGTGAAAAGTTTTAATCGGACACACTTATTTCAATTAAAAAGAACATTAGGCGTATTTTAATCAGGCGTTCGTACCAGTTTAAGTATCTTGAGTCTGCAAGTAAATGCAAATGTCTGTCACATTGAGATGTTATCAGAACCTCAAAATTTTCGTGCGATTAATTTTCGATAAAAAGTATAAAGCATAGACCAAACCATTTAAATTTACATTTAAATGTTTAGACGGAGCATTCGAAACAAATGACCCGCGGGAACGTAACCAGACCCGCGCTAGGCGTTTGCGTGCCGTGTAGGTATAGGCTCAAAATGGACACAATTACATAATTCGAATGACACCGATTCCCCTACGGAAAGAAACGAATTTAGGTACATATTTTTTTTAATCGAGTCTAGACATGTATTGTGTGAAATCTTTGATTCTACGTAAGTAAGTAAATTTAATTAACTTAACTTATACAGCACACAAAGTTGCCCGTGGACGGAAGTGGATGGTAGGACTACACGCTCGTTTGCAATATTCATCACCTAAAAAAAAATTTGTTTCTTGTTAGCGAATAATAAATGTTTGCCTTTTTACGACAACAACACTTACCAAATATTTACTGTTTATTTACTTATGTTTCTTAGTGGTCTTCAATAGTGCAGATATGTTTATTAATAGTTAGTAAGTCTCTTGTGTTCAGAATTTGTAACGGATCCGATGAATAGTGGCGCAATCACCGGTGGCTATGGTCGGACTAACGGATCGTTGAATCGGCCTTCTTTAGGACAATTTGTTCACTTAGCTTAACGAGACAACGAGGTATTGCCTAGAAAGGTGCCGTAGTTCATCATTACAAACTACTTCAAAGGTTTGAAGAGAGAGGAGGAGTGTATATGTTTGCAGGGTTGGAGGGAAGGGCTACGGCAGTGGGCTGGTCTGATTGTGCTGCAATGATTGAGGATTGTTAGATGTAGGCCGGGTGGGCGCGACTAACCCTTTTTTGGAGTTTCCCGTGCTTCTCTTAAATTAAATTAATTTAATTTATTTTTCATTTCTCAAACTTGACACTGGCTAATGCAAAAGACGTGCGACGCCATATTAAAGAAAAAAAAATACCGTAAGACTTATAAAACCTAACCTCAAACAAATTTAGCCGACAATTACGTGACTAGCTAGTTAGTAAGTGATTTTACTCGGTTAAAGAATGTATTCAATACGACATTAAATTCAATTATTATTATTACTTGCATCAAACCTGAGGATGACAATATGAAATTAATTAGATAGTACCTATACATATTATAGACATTAATTGATAGTGATAAATATTGACATTTAAATAACTTAATAATTGTGATAAAAAAACTGCCCGCACTGGCTAATTGTGAGAAATGTAACTAAATCTGATAATCAATATAACCACGATTACCGCAAAATAAACCTTCAAGTCATTTCATCGAACTTTTATTTGCAGGTAGGTTCGTTTGATTTTCTAGTCTGCCATATGGCATAATTATGGCAACTGGTTTAATCACTACAAGGCCGCACCACGGGGCCTCCCACATATAGGTCATTCATTGTCAAATTACAAAACGTAGTCTGGAAGTTTAGCAAAGGACTAGCAGAATTTTCATTGCCGTTGTCTGTGCTGGCTAATGGATCGCGGAAGCCCTTCGCTAAGGAGAACTGCCCGATCAGAAAACGAGACAAGATACCGGGAAACTTACTATTGTATCCGTGTGCGGGCTAACTACCTCACTTTGTCACGAGTCTCTACGATTGCAACTGTCCTTTACACTCTGTAAAATAAGCCTCACCGTTGACTCGGACGGTTTAGGTATGAATGCATTCTTAAACTCATATTAAATATACCACTCGCTTCCAAATGCATAAATTTTTCGAAATCTTTCATGTTTTACCTTATAACTTATGTGGTAGAAATATGGTAGGTTACTTAAAAGTCTAGTACAATAATGTCTTGTTAACAGCCTGCTGTTGCTTAATCTTTGAATCTACAACAACAGAACTAAAGTAAACGATACAAATCTTAATTACAACGCCATTTGCACACGGCAGTATTCAACAGAAGCTAATTGTTAGGTGATGTTGCGATACTAAATAAGCTCGCGCCTTGTAGGCTCGTCTGTTATTGTTTTACGCGTGCAATGATAAACCTTCACCGTGTGGTGACGGCAGAACAGAATACAAATGTCAGCCGTTCTTTTCCCGCCAGTGTGGTACGAAGCAACTAAGGGAATACAAAGGACAACGAGCATCAGCGTCGTCTGAGCAGCAACTGCCATGTACTGTGATCACCTGCCCTAATTGCCCCTGTCATAATTTACTATTTTTGAGACAGGCCTTTAGTTCAGCAGTGGACTATGGGGATGTTGATGTAGATGCGATGATAAAACTTCGATTTTGCATATTTATTTACCTACTTTAACATCAAATATATGTCAAACAATCTATTTTGTATATGACTATTACTAGACGAAAGTTGTTATATCTAGAAATAAGCTCGGACTGTAACATAGCTTTAGAAAAAGTAAGTGCTTACATTTTCTATCCAATTTGCATTTTCTTAATGAAGCAAGATCAGAAATTGATACTCGCATGTTAAGTACGCCCGTCGTAGAAGCGCTTGACTCATAAATCTATGTTCGCATCCGACTTCGTAAATATTTAAGTGGGTTCGGATAAAACAGAGTTAATATCTCACGCCGCGTGCGCTGGGGTCGGGGTCACAAGAAATCGATATATCGACTGTAATCATGCACTCCAAATAGTCTATTTGATAGATGCAATCTTTTGCACGCATTTTCCATGAAAATAACGACAAATGATTTTAATATTACATGTGATCTGCTAAAATACATGTAGCCGGTATATACAGAAGTTTTTATATTTGGGTAGGTACCTACTTTGAAGTTCTGAATCGTACTATTCACTCAATTGAATTAATTTTGGTTTATTTGACACAATTCGCCTACTATGTCATTGTGAGCTAGAGATATTGATTGATTTATGAAAGAAAGATCTGACTGATAAAACGCGAATAAGTGATACGTGGAGGAACATCATTTTCCATTTGTAGGCACAACATGGTCTAGCACTGCATGCCCTAGTATGGTGAACTCCCATTTATTTTCTGTTCACGGGTTTATCTTGGACCTTGACAACAGTTATGTTTGTTGACGTTGCTTACACGAGAGTATTCGAGATGGCACAAAGATTCATAATAGGATATAAAGTAAATAGAGAAGGCTGTTTGGAATACCAGCTCGGTTCCGCTAGAAACGGGTCTGGAGCTACTCCATTACGTGAACCTGTACTTACGACATTAAGATTGCCATCTGTTGCTGCCGGTCTGATTTACAAAGCCGACGGGACGGCCGTATATAATATCAAGAATTCCTTCGATTTCCTCCCAATACCGTTACGGTTACACCCTATCCCAACGTTTTAACCTTGTTGACTTCGCGACACACATTATATAGGTGTCTACAGTATTCACAGAGAATAGATACAAGAGATTTCCGGGCATACACTACAATTTATGCTCTATTCTCAGTAATGTTGCGAATGTAAAATAAGTAAGTTCTGTGATTAGGTAACGTATACATACTTATGTAATAATTCATTTGTTCGGTTGGCTTTATAATTTCCTTTTATCGTTCATTTGTTATCTATCAAACGGCGAGAATCGGAGGACATACACCATAATTAGTTGCAAATAGTGAACATACAGTTGCAAATAGATTAAATTGGTAATGAACAGATGGTTCAATATTCTTGGCACGTGGCCATAATTTTGTTATGTTTACAATACTTATACTCGTAGAATGTGCCACGTCACGGCATAGTTGCATTTAAATGCAAAAAGTCATAAAGCAAGCGGTAGATGGTGGAGCGGCGTCGCTCGTGCGTACCTTCTAACGGTGGTCCTACACAAATTGAGAAGACGTTTTTTGCGGCGCCCGTGAGCTCGATTTGGTCTTGGTCCAGTCCTAATTCAGCGATAATTGAATATACTTGGATATGGTACGAATGGTAGGTGGTACCATTCGTCAGTGCTTCTTTAGACTGCACGAAATGACAAACGAAAAAAGTTCCGTATTAGTTAGATAAAAAATAACCGCTAATAAATAGCCCGAATGACAAAGCACCCTACTGATGCTCTTATTACAGACATTGTCCAGTGAGAGGTACTTAGTGATTGCTCCTTTCAGGCTTCGCTCCGGCTTCTTGTTAGTTTTAATAGATTATTAAGAGACCCGCTAAATGAAAGTTTGTTCAACCCATCCAATTCTCAGTCTTCGTTTTTCGAAAATAACATGTGAGGTCCTTGCCTGGAATTTTATAAACGAAGTGTTCAATCTAAGCTTGTGTTGTCCTTTTTAGACGTCAATCATAACAACTTAGTATAAAGGCAGGTCGTGTCTCACTATTATTGATTGCTCTACGTTTCGTTTTTAAATTAACTACATTGCATAACTTATTGATTGCATGGTATTTAAATTTAAGTTACCTACCTAAGTAGGTATTTGATAGACATATTTCTGTATAAAAAACTAGTAGACAGATATTTTAAAAGTTTAAAAAAAAATTAAGATTTTGAGTAGGTACGTAGTCTTCAATGAATAAATTCTAAAGCGAAATAACACTAGAGAACCTTCTTTTATTTTTTGTACTTACTTGAATGAAAACCAATCCTAAACATATTTAATTGGCTCCTATATTAAAACATCATATTAGATTTTTATCGTTTTCAATTAATATCGATAAAAGGCGTGAGGAAGCATTGGAAGTGTAGCGTTCATATGGTTAAGGTAGATACATGCACTGGCGGCCATGGCGCGACTACACGGCCGCTGCAATCTTTGCTAAAGTGGGATTCGCGCGCAAGCGGCAAGCGACTAGAGTCTATGGTAGGTCGTCCGGGGCCGAAGCGACGCCACGCGGACGTGGCGACTTTTCGTATGTAATAATAATCTATGGCAGCGATGACGCGACTATTCGATTCCAGCCTTGTGTGACTCAAAAACGACTAGCGCGCCGCCAACTGCCGTCGAGGAGTTCACTCTTTACTATTTTTGAACTAAAATTGTATTTATGCGCATTGGCTGCGTGCCTATTTTATACAAAGAATAAAATAAGTATAACTCTAGATGTACTTACATGTCACATGAGTAAGTAAGTACCATCATTTCGACTGTCGTTGGTAGAAAAGTAAATGCCACATAGAACGCAAAATTTAATATTGTGGCTGTTTACCTTATGTCGTAGTTTAAACAAACAGGCTGCCTTTTAACATCGCTGTCAAGGTTGCCGGTGTAATCTAACAGTTTGTTTTTGGCCGTTAAATCAATTGATTTCAAAATACTGACCGCTACCTTAACCCGATCGCCGCGACCTGGACGCTTAATGCGCACGTACCCTAACTGGTGTAACGGCCTTGGCTGGCCTTGCCATCTCGCCGAGATACGGGTCACTGACCCATACATGTTACGTATTATGATTATGATGTAGGTAGATTTTTATAATGATGCGCTCGTTAAGACCGTAACGTTAATGAACAACAAATCAACATAGTTAATTATTAGTCAATCGAACGATGCCTCAGTTTAGAATAGTAATACTTTAAATGGTTAATACATACTTGGCTGTATCCCAGTGGTGACTGCAGGGCACGGATCTCTTTTCACAACTAAGGAAGCCTGGAGCGTACTCAACCACGCTGCTCCAATGCGGATTGGTGGAGGGGTTACTGACCAACCAGAGTGTCAGAAGTTTTTAGGCGATATCATCAGTTACGATTGACACTGGCCGCGCGTCCATGAGCACTTCACGAGCACGAGTTAATAGTTATATCAAAAGTAAGTTATTCAAATTAATTGAAGCCAATTTTTTACACAATTGTAAAAAAAATAAATTAAATTAAATTAATCAATATTAACAGAACGAAGTATGTCCGGGAGTTGTCATCAAATCGTAATTTATTATAGAGAAAGATCCAATATAGTAAACGGCACGAAAATAATAAATAAAACCGAAAGTAAACGAGACCCTACATCGGATTAAACATGTTCTCTCTCAGGTGGTCGATTTCATTAGGCTTCAAAGTATCACAACTCACTACTCGTCTAGTCATTATACCTACTCACAGTATCGCTCGCTTAATCGCCGGCCGATCGGTGCGTAAAATATCGGTGTAGCGCCGAAATGTTTCAATCGAACTATTGAGAACCGCACTGAAAATCAGCGTCATGATTTCATTGAAACCATGTCAATACCTGAGTGCGGTCCTATTTTGCTTTGTAGAGCCTAAATTGTATTACCTTTATCGATGCTTATGTATTTAGTGCTTATATTATAAATTTTTTTATTTTAGAAGAATGCAAACGGATACGCAATCGAACTATCCACTGCCGCCCATGGACATTTTTGACAAACTATTAGAGGTTTTATGGACTATAAGTTAGTTAGTCTTGTTAGTATTTGGTGTTAAAAAGAGTATTAGTTGGTAAGCAAAATACCATAATTTAGTATTCTTTCCTTCTTTCTATTGACTCGAAACTTAACTGTGTCGCTACGTGCAATTAAACATTTTCCCGGAAACGTTCTACCAGACTCGGCTACTTGTTTGCCTACAGTCTACTAACGCGACAACCAAGAGGACCGTTAGCGCCCTCTGCGGTCACTTCCGACATCGCGAATACCAATGCTCTTGTATACTGGCGCTATCCGATGTCGCTATGTAAATTGTCGTCTGCATTAAAATAACGTTTGATAAATCTACATATAATATTCTTGGCAATATAATGACGTACCACGTAACTGCTCACGGTAACATCGTTTGCTGCTTTGCGAGCGATTTACTTGTTTTATTTATTTATTTAAACTTTATAGCACCACATTAACATAGAGGAACAAATAAAGAGCTTAGTACATTCTCTACACACAATTATACTTATGCTAATCCATTCATCTATCCATCAGCCTTAAGAGGTCCACTGCTGGACAAAGGCCTCCCCTAATCGACGCCATTCCAACCGGTCCTGACACTTATGCTACTACGTAATCAGAACTTTGAGTGAAGAGATAGTGAATATATAAGTAACATAACGATTCAATAACTACACATAAGTCATACTTAATTTTCATACAAGCTTCCAAGCTTTTTACCCCTTTCAAAACAAAGCGACGCCTACACGCCGCTTCACCCACGCTGTATATACTGAAAGAAACTTATATATGTGCCAATTTCCAAGTATGTAGAATTATTTTTGAGATTTCGAGTAGGGTGACACCATTTTTTTTTATCAAGATAATAATGATTCCAGGTAGATTGTCAAAGGCTGCTTGATCGTTACAGCTAAACAGTGTGATGGATAGGTAGGTTCTACGTTGCCGTCTTTGTGAAAACTCTTGGACCATAAACTTTGACCAATGACGTACCTACCTATAAATAAAATAACCATACTTAGTTCCTGAAATTATACATAGGTTCATACCTACATATTACATACATACATAAATGTTACTGTAGGTACAGTACTACAGTAATGTAAGTTTATACACAATAAACAATTATAAGTTGCTAATATTCACGTATGTTACTAGATCAGATGAATCTCGATTAAATTAAATTATAGTAACGAGTCGAACTAGTTTTCATCTCCATATAACATTAAATGCAGTTTTAACATGTGTATTACGTGCTATTGACACCGTCGTAACAATGTTCAAACAAGTAGAAAATACGCAATGCATTAAGTGCAATCTTGTGTAAAATTGCTGCACAGGCTGCGGCGGCGCGGCACCGGCGACATTTTAAGAGGCGTCACCATTCGCATCTCTTACGTTCGTTCATTCTATTTTTTAAAATTATTGTAACAGTCTAGGTAGACTTTTGAAAAAAGTGATTCATTATCATTGTTGACAATAAAGTTACAAACATTTGAGACATATACAGGATATATTTTCTTGATGAGGCACGAGTGCAGGTACCTTAACCGTTAGTACCTAACTTAAATTTGTAAAATATCCGTTTTGTTAGATTTTAAACGATGTCAAAAATGTCCGACGTTTTATTGTCAAGATAGTGAATCACATTTTTCAAAAGTATGCCTATGGCTTATACAATAATTGAAAATGTTAGGAAGTGCCAGCGAGATAGATGCAAAACGTGATAGTCCTCTTAAAAATCTAATGCTATCTTAATAAATAACGGCTTAGCAAGCAATAACAAAAACAGGCACCTATCTAACACTCTACAACCTCCACACAAAAACGCCAACTAACCCAGTTGTGAAAAGTAGGTAGGTAATTTCTAAATTCAGTGCTCGAAGTGTAATAAAAGCACAATAAATTGTTATTATAAATGTATTATGAAATGCCCTGCATAGCGTACGAAAAGCGGCATTTTCTAGAGCGCACCAACTGAATGAATTAAACCATGACTGGTCGTTATTGTTCGGAGTGCCAGACGTTTTTGTGGTGACGTATCAAAATGTTTGTAAGAAAGTTCGGTTAACACACAATTTAACGATGGTGTGTTTTATATAGAGTTCAATTTATTTTCTCTGAAAGTTTATTTATTTACCGTTTCGAAGGACATTACCTACGTTATTCAATACGTACCTACATGTTTTAACTACATCGTATCTTGGTCGAATTACTTTCGTAAGTCGTTAATGTGCTGTCAAACGGTGAATACGGCTCTGCTATGTGATAACTCTTATTTACATATGAAACAACTTCTCAACATATAATTTGAACTAGAGTTCACACACCACACCGTTGCACATAATTCTTACGCGTTGGTGTCTATTAGTGCTGCATGATCGATTACTTGCATGTTAATTGTAAAAAACCAACATTAACATATTTCGATTTTATGCAATAATCTATAACTTAGATTAACAGATCCTGTCTACTATAACTTAGTATCACCCTAGGCGTGGGAAGTAACTTTCAGTTACTGAAGCGTTGCAAATTACTGTAATCGTCGTCGTAAGTCATCAACTTCGTGCTCGTGAGTTCCAAAGATTCATTTGAAACGCCATAAATCGGATTAAATTATTACTACTCCTCATCTAGCAATTTTTATATTTTAAATATGCCAATTCACTGTTAACATTTCCGCTTCTTTATTGCTCTTTTAATTGGTGCATTCCGAGTACTTATGGGTAAAATAAAACTGATAAATACCTATCAACCTTTAGCTGCCTAACAAGCTGCGATAGAAATCAAATGTAATGTGTCGTTTCCATCAGCGAATGAAAAAGTCTTGAGTCCAAGCAAGTGTCGCAAAGAAATAATGACGAAGTGATAGAAGCAAGTAATCGCGGTTGTCCTTTGAAGACGATTTAGTTCGTATTACGAAAGATACATACTCATTATTAAGTCACGTAGTTGGTACCAGTTGGGATAGCATGTACCGGCCGTTCATGAGACTGCCTGAGTCCAACAAACCTTCATACAATTTTGTTACGGTCAATGACTTAAATCGCTTGCTCACCTTTGATGTCAATTTAGCGAATATAAGTAGGTACCTTGTTACCATTTAACACATGGTTTAAGTTTCAAAACTATTTGGACCCAAAACCGTTTACGCACATAACTACTTACCATATCTTTATTCAATTAAATAAGTATTACCTATGAGTCTACGTAACAACTAAATTATTTATAAACTATCAGTCCATGGCAAAATTTCCAGTGTCCCCATTAGTTCCGGGTATTAGTGGACGAAGCTCTGCCATCTCCTCTACTTACAAATCGCGTGTGAAAATCTAGAATTGCTCGAAGCGGCGCGCTTTGCTCGGACAGTAATTGCAGTATGTGTGTTGCTCTCGGAGTCGTCAATTGCGCCACTACCACACCGCCGCCGCCGCACCGCAATCTTGCATCGATTATGACTATACACGCATCGATCCGCCTTCCTAATCGGATATTCGCTCATGAATCGGTCCTTAGGCACGTTACAGGCCTATTAATTCTTTTATATGCTATCGAAGGGGCAAAAGCGCATGCAGTTGCATTAAGTGGCCACTGCAACCAGTGGAAACTTGTTAGGAAACATCGAACAAGACGACTCGTTGGAAATCAGTCACAGTCACAGATTTGTCAGTTAAAGAGGACTGTGACGCGTATGTCGCCTCAATAATAATTAAGAATATAATAGAATATGTTTATTCGGATCAGAGGTACTGCCACGTTCATAGACACCTTGTTCACACAACATGTAACCAATAATAAAAGTCCTCGAAGTCGGTAACAGACATGCATCACAAACAACTAACTGATCCTGAGGACTAAGATGGTCAGTCCAGAATCTGTCCCACAACGAACGTAGGGACTTAAGTATAGGTGTGTCAACACTTTTCCGACCGAAATCCAAAATTTCACCGACACCGAAGTGCAAGTGGCGTAGGAACCGCCGGGCAGGCAGAATCGGGTTCTGGTAAGCCTAATCGGGCGGTTATAAATCGATCCTTCGACACGTACGTAACATGCCTATTCATAGACAGAATAAAAATAAAGGAGCGCATCCTGATTTTCTATTTTTGTTCCAGAGCCGCCTGCGAACGCGAACCCGGGCGGCGAACTGCCCGTTACTATTGATCATCAACAGGACACGAACATATCTAGCAACTTTACGAGGAACGATGCTAATTGCGATAAGACCGGCACTTGCTACGATGGTAAGTATTAATATTTTTTTATATAGAACAGAAGCCTTAAGAGTTTAGTCGGCACTTCAGTTCAAGGGTATCAAAGTACTTGTTATAGTGCGGGGAATTAAGTAAGTACCTATACCCGACTTCTTTAGGAAAGATTGGGTTTTGTAATTCTTACTAAATAATACGTTGACTTGACACTCATCCCACACTTATATGCGAGTGGGAGACCTAGATCTTCTAGAAATGCGCCGACGCCTCCCC
This sequence comes from Dalla quadristriga, assembly GCA_018245335.1. NCBI lineage: Eukaryota > Metazoa > Arthropoda > Insecta > Lepidoptera > Hesperiidae > Dalla > Dalla quadristriga. Next base: position 15,612 of record DWLO01000084.1, read on the forward strand.
TCCGTGCCCTAATTCCTGGACAACGGAAGTTTAAGAAAGTAATATACTGTAAGAGCTACAAGTATCCAAAATGGTAAGTAGTTACACAAAACAGTGTAGTCGGTTATGAGTTTCTTACGGCGCCGCTTCTTTGATTATTGCAGAATGATTATGTTTTATCTAAAACATGATTTATAATACTAATCATGGTAGGTACATTTATTTAGCTGTTGATCTTATTAGGCTGAATTTTGTTAAATACTTTTGAAAGCCCGCATTAAAATCAACACACAAAAACATCTTAATTTATGCTATTCATCGTCACAGAGGTCATTATCCCGTGCAATCTATTGCAGTATCGGTCCACTGCAAGGACACGCGGATCGCGGTGCAGGTCCGGACCAACAAGCCGTTCAACGGGCGTATCTACGCGCTGGGTCGCTCCGAGACGTGTAATATCGACGTCGTGAACAGTGACCTCTTCCGACTCGACCTCACTATGGCCGGCCAGGACTGTAACACACAGAGCGTCGTGAGTATCTGTAATTTATTATACTTGTTGTAAGATATATGAGATCTGTTGCCCTTAACGTGTATCTACAATTTATAGTACTTACCTAGACACCTATTTTTTATACGTAGGTATATCCTTAAGAACGATCTTAGCATGACCACTATCGATTGCATATCGTATGCGATTTTGATACCCCAATTCTTTAAACAAATTCCTTAGGTAGTTACGTCACTGTAAAGACACTGTTAAGTTAATGAGTTTTCCACTTAAAGTGTCCCAATTCACACTTGGCCAGGGTGCTCTTTGACCAAAACCCTAAGTGGAGACCCGTGCTCATTAGTGGACCGGTGACGGGTTGACGCTGGATGATGAGTTGAAGTTAATGATTAATTTTCAGACGGGAGTTTACTCCAATACTGTGGTGCTACAACATCACAGTGTGGTGATGACGAAAGCTGACAAGATATACAAAGTCAAGTGTACATACGACATGAGCTCAAAGAACATCACGTTTGGCATGGTGCCTATCAGGTTAGTTTATTTTATTACTACAACAGATGCTTTATTTAAAATTACAGTCAATCTATTCCAATCGCGATTCTTCATTGTCTGACGTCACACATTTGGAGGAAAATAGCAGTATTTCATGACGCGAATACTATTTTGCGAAGAGATCCACGTATTACCTGCATGCCTTCACGCTTTCACGAGCTAACTCAAAGTTGAAATTCTATTGACCCATATCGCAGACGCTTTGTAAACATGACCGCGGCAATAAGCTTCAATACATAGGCAATGAACGTTGGGAATACGTGACGAGAATTTTAGCCTACATTTACCGGCCGATATGTATTTTTAATGGAGTTAGGAGAAATGGGATAATGATCGCTACTGGTGCTGACTTTAGATGTAGTTAATTTAAAGTCGAACGATCGAAGCATCGTTCGAAGCTCTGATTGGAAATTAAGAATCACGTATTTGTTGCATGGTTAGTTTGCTGCGTTCTTATCATAACCTACACTACATACATACATAGAATACATACATAGAACATACACTCCGGTTCCGGTCTTATCTCTACCTTGACTTTACCTTATCTGTGTCACGTCTGCCCCGAAACGAACCAAGGACCCTCCGTTCCGCAGTCAGGAGCTCTATAAACTAGTCCAGTCTTCTAATGACACCACACAACAAAATCTGTACCTTACCTTGTCTGTCATCTATACCTCGACCGAGGAACGAACAGACAGTGTTATATAGACCACAAAAGAACAATGATAATGGATTCGAGGGCGAGAACCAAAAGTTAAATTTAATTTGTTTTACAGAGACCCGGAGATGATTTCCATCACCGCCGCGCCAGAAGCGCCGCCACCACGTATACGTATCTTGGACAGCCGCCAACGCGAGGTCGAGACTGTTCGCATTGGAGACAGGCTTACCTTCCGTATCGAAATTCCGGAAGACAGTAAGATATTTCCTTACCGATGTGACATTCCACGTAAAATAATGTAGAACTGCTTTACTTACTGTGAACTTTTTTCAGCTCCTTACGGCATATTTGCTCGCAGCTGTGTCGCTATGGCCAAAGACTCTAAAAGCACCTTCCAAATCATCGACGATGACGGGTAAGATTATCAGTCTAAACTATTGATTATTGCCTTTATATTTTTGTTGGAACTTTATCTAATATCATTTTACCTTCCCAGATGTCCAGTGGACCCATCGATATTCCCAGCCTTCATTCCTGACGGCAACGCGTTGCAGTCTGTGTACGAAGCCTTCAGATTTACTGAGTCATACGGCGTCATCTTCCAATGCAACGTTAAATACTGCCTCGGACCTTGTGAACCGGTGAGTAAATCACTTTGCGCATTAGAAGACAGCATTTAAAACGCTAAGCTCAAAATTACGTAAAATACTATTTGGTCGTGCTTGGGTAGTGATTGAATTTTCTTATATCTTCGTTTCGAACTAACTTTTACTAGGTTGTTTAAACCCCGTTCACACTGTGAGCAGGTAACGGTGGGGTGATATCGTCACGCAAAAGCTTTAATACATCTCGTAAGGCAATATTTCATTCTTGATTCCAGGCTGTATGTGAATGGGGCAGAGAGTCTCTGGAGTCCTGGGGAAGGAAGAAGAGATCGTTGCCTCACAACGAGACCGGCGAGCCACGTGCCCAGGAGGAAGATATGAACATTTCGCAGGAAATTATAGTGCTGGACTTTGGCGATGAACGACAGAGTACCGATTTCCTTCGCTCCGATAAGCCTGGTGGAACTGCGTCGGAGGCTAACTTTGGTGGTGAGTAGAAACAGTTATGTTATTTTAATGTCGGAAACACGTCATCGATGTAACAACGAAGATGATTTAGACTTAAGACCAACTAACTGTGAACTATATTGGACAAATTTGAATAAGTTTGTCCATTTAAAGTTTCGACAAAAAAGGGGAGCGTTACCTATGTCTTTGTCTAGCTTTACAAAGATGATTGATGTATCCTTATTGTAGTGGATTGGACTAGGAGTATTATTTTAGTTGACGGTTATCCCGGTTAGTACATTATCATTCTTGGTCGATAATGTACAAACTGCCAAAAAGGATCGACAAGTTTAGCAAAAAAAATTGTTAGGTACGGTGCCTTTGTTGGCTTAGATCACATAACCATCTTCTAGTTTACTTTTTATTTAAAAAGACATGTCCTTATTGACTAATGAGCTGAACCGAAACTGCTAATATTGTTGCAGAAGGTAGCTTTTAAAACGTAGACATCCACAAAGAAAATATTTTTGAAAACTCCAAGGGGTTGAAATGATTTTAAATTTTGTATGGAAAAACAATTATTGAGCGTGCGAAAAATAAACTTTCATCATCAACTAGGTATATAACAATTGCCCTAATAACAGATTTGCCCTTCACTAATTTGTAATTTCTTTAATTTGCAGAAAAAACAGTGACGATCGTGGAGCCATGTCCGAGCAAGGCGTCGGTCCTTCTCCTGGGAGTGGCGTGTGCGTTGCTAGTTATACTATACATTGCCACAATATTCTGCTATTACATGCGCAAGTGGCTGGCTCCCCCCAAGCACATGTCGTAATTGCGACCGGCAATTGTTCTAGAGTCTTAATTTGTGGTCCCGTAGCTTCTAATGTTCCAACGCCTATCTTATACTGAGGAACTTGTGATACGAATGACTGATATTGAACAAATTTCCCTGTCAACATAACTTCACGTAGCCTGAAATGTAGTAGAGTTAGTTAATTGAATTGAATCGTGGTGACGAAATTGTAATAAGAAATGTGACCACCGCGTGTTTTGCATTTACCTGAATGGTATGTTTATTGCATTTAAAAGCATTTATTATAAGTAGATGTACGGTTAATTTTACGCTGACATAAGTCTGCCTGTGTTGTTTAAAGCAATGCGTTATGAATATTTTACTTCAGGACTCAATTAAAGTGCTACAATATACTGGGTACTTTGATAGAATTAATGTTAGGTAAACGACAGACGACGCATTTATTAGTGTAAGCTGTAGAGCAAAAATGAAGGGTTTCAAATAAAAAGGGTTTAACCCAAAAAAAAATTAATGTCAGTTAAACCTTTTTTAAATGTAACCCTTGAGTTTTGTATAACGTGAATGTGTACGATATTATAAGTAAATCTTAAAATGTGAATCTGTTTGGAATAATCCCTCCAAATTGTATCCTGTATGGATAAGCTATTTACAAGACAATTTTTATGGGATTATTCTGAATCAAAATATTGGAGAGTATACGGCGACAAATTGAAGAGCATTATAGTGTTAAGATGTATTCACATTATGTGCCCATTAATCATATTCAAACAAAACTGTTTGAAGGTATACTTTTTTATATTATATAGGTACAATATTAAATCACTTGTAAATATACTCTTAACTTTAAATCTTGATCCAATCACAATTTTTGAATTTATCTTTTTGAACTTTCAGTTGGGTTTTGAAGAAATGATACAGGGCCAATAAAGTATGTTGCTATTCATACGGAGTATGTGCAGATCTAGACAATTAGATTTGTTTCTCCTAACCCAACTTGAGATTTCTAACTAATTTATTTAGATTTATTACTTACTAATACACCTATTTATTTTTAATTTTATTTTAATGAATGAAATAAATTTGTACAAATTAAAACATTTTTAATTTCAGTATCAATATAAACAACAATAAATATCAACAAGTATAAAATGCACTAATGACATTCGTCATTTTAATTTAAGATTCACAACAATTCGACTTTAAAAATTTTGCTACATTCACCAATTTTGTCAAATAGTTTGCACCATCAGTTTGTTGTACACACTATTTAAAATTTCTTTTTGCATGTCCATTTCCAACTCTTCAAATTTGCACTCAAACACCTTTTTAAAATTATTTAAAAATAATGGTCTCATTTTGTCTATGGAGCAAACAATACCAGTTTCCTTTGTCAATGAAGTCACACCCTTATCTTCAATGCCACAAGGCGTGATATGATCAAACCATGAGAGGTCAGTGTCACAGTTTATTGATATTCCATGTGTGGTCACATACCTTGATGCATGAATTCCAATGGCTGCAACTTTATTATCTTCTATCCATACACCTGTATGTGGAGACCGATTTGCTTTCACTCCTAAAATAGATCACAGCACATATTTATTTTGAATTACTCAAGTACCTACCTACAAATACAGTAAAGTAATACAGACAATTATTTCCAATAGGTACTGATTTTTTACAAACAAATTATAATAAAAATAAAATAATCTGACAAATACAGAAGACTCAGACAGGCTTATACGAAAATAGAGAAATGTATTGTAAAGTAATTTGTTTATTGTTTTGATTACACTGGTAATTCCACATACAAAGATCTCTTTGTGCTTTGAAGAACACATTAATTAGGCTTTGACAGAACTCTTAACAGATGCTTAGAATTTTGAGCAAGAGACTGGCCGCTGACCAATTTTATTCACATTGTGAATTCTTGTGAAAAACTGATTGGAGTATGATTATTATTACAAATATTTAAAATACGACTAATTGGTTAACATATAGTAAAGAGAGCCTCACCTAATTCCTCGCACATTTTTATCACAGTCTCCTCCAAGCTGTTGACATACCATTTCACACTAGTTTTGAAATGCTTCAAATTTATTATTGGGTATGCAATGAGCTGCCCAGGACCGTGAAAAGTGATGAGACCTCCTCTGTTTGTTTTTCTGAACTCTGCACCTAAACTGCGTAGTCTTAGAATCTCATCATTTGGAGTTTCATCCCGAATTCCTGAATAGAGCACATTGTGGTTAATCATTGAAACTATGACCAGTTAAAAGAAGAATAACAATTGATTAATGATAGCATAAAGACATTTTAAGTTATTTATTTCTGCTTACCCTTTGGTATTAGCAATCCTGTCATCACATTATTATCAAAAAAATCTTTAAGGTAGTCTTCATTCTTTTAGATGACTCCCAGGCCAACCTGTAGTGAAACTGCCCACTGAGCAAGGGGCCCTGGGTTTGATTCCCTGCCAGGGAAGACATTTATGTGACAGATAAATGTTTGTTCTCTGGTCTGACTACCTGTCTTGATTGCTTGGTTCAAAGTTTACAACCACGGACAATATGGCAAACTGCTTACATTTTATGATAATCATGTCTATGATAAAAGGGCACTAGCGGTCGTCCTTCCATCCAAAGAGGCTTTGTAAGTATCTGATTTACCTCAAATTTCGATAATTTAAAATAATCATAATCATAGCAGAACTAACCAACAGTATATACTGGCTTATGTTCAACCAATAGCAGAGTGTCGTAGTTAGCATCTATTCCTTTCATCGTTGCGTCCAAATGCCTTCTTGCAATAGCTAGTTGTATTTTAAGAGCCGTGTCGAAGCTTATTAGACCCAAATTCCAGATTTTAACCATTTTAGTAGCAAATAATACAATGTCAATTATTACACTGTACGGAGATGTGAAAAATATTTAGAATTTTGGATGTGGATATTATGTATATTTTTTTACAATTTAAAAATAGTTTTGTTCTGGCTAAAGTAAATTGTTTTCTTTTTACTTCATGAAGTTTATTTAAAAAGATTATAAATGTCACTGTCAAGTCAAGTCGTAATGATATTTTATTTTTTCTGCTCTAGTTGCCAGTTGGAAAATAACATATTATTAATTATAGGAAAATTCACAAATATAATAAAGTTTATACTTTGAATTATAAAAAGGTTATATAGTGTTTGATTTCTGACTTAAGTTTATTACTACGTTAATTTAAACATAATAGAAAATGATACACTACTCAAAACACTAATGACATCTATGGAGTGTATTCTTAATCGTAAGTTTTTATAATATTCAATAGATGGCAGGGCAACATTTAGTTTAGCTACTCGCCGCTAGAGTATGTTTATCATAAAAACTGCTCAGTATAGCTATAGCATAGTGTATGTTTGTATGTATGTACTCCACCCCAGCAAGCTACCCATAATAAGCTCTATATACGCACCTTTCAGTTCTGTTCAGTTTCCTCGTGGTCTCTGCCTGTAGGGCGGTGTTTCGTATATTACGTAAACCAGCTGTTTTAATAAACATTGTTTCTGAGAAAATACTATAACAAAAGTTCGGATATTATTAGTGTTAATCCAAGCATATTAAGGTCATTTTAAGGAGTGATTGAAAAGGAGAAATTAGTTTTTGGCGGGAGAAATACTAAAAGTTTATATTACAATAATCTCGCTGAAATATACCTAGCTTTAATGACTCAGGTGTCTGCGTTAGATGTCATGCTTGGAGAAAGTTTTTGTGAAATCAGAGATGTGGTGTTCGCTGAAACAATGACAGCAGGGGTAAAATTATGTATTCTTACAGTAAATAATATTTATTCTTCGTATTCCTGTTCCTCAATTAAATGTACAAAACTTATATTTCTGTATGTACCATACTATCTATTACTAAGAGTAGGTAAACTGTATTATAATGCTATTTTAAGAATGTAGAGACGTGGATTATTAGCTAATTGACGACTCGATAATTTTCAGTAGGACTTAATGTTTGATAAATAAATCTCTCAAAATATACATTCAATACCTTTCTTATGAAATGTGAATAGCAAACGAGCATGCAGGCCCACCAACCACGCGTGTGACAAACCTCGTATCCTAGGACTGTGCAAAGGACTGGTAGTAAGCTAGTTAGTTAGTCCTGTTAATATAAGTTTTCATTAGTAATAGGACTGTTAGTTAATCAAGTTAATAAAGTTAATCCTATCAGTTAATAATCGTCCAATTAGTAATCGCTAGTAATGTCCTTTTCGAAGCTAGTCACAGATGCGTTGCTACCAATGAGGACTTAGGTTGTCGCTTCTGGTATAAATGTAACCGGCATCCACACCTTTCCGATCGGAACACAATTGTTGAAAAACAATAACTCCTTAATAAGTATTCCTTACTTGGTGTACTGCAGGAATAATATTTATGTATGCATTCTAGGAAAAAATTTAAGCAGACTGCCTGAACACTGTTTCTTCAATAGAGACCGATATCGGTAAACGATCGGCTTTACAAATAGCGTCGCTCGGACGGAGAAAAGTAACTATGGCTATTTTCTTTAACGGCTATCCAGTGTTTTGTGTGTTGTCCAATGACGTTTGTGTAGTCATATTATTTACAGTTATAATACTTATTTATGAAACGGATTCAATCGACCATGTTTTTATGATGCGGATAATATGTTCATCTGGCTCGAAGGACTACAAAAAGTAATTCGGCAGAGTATTTCTATTATTGCCTTTTCCATTATTGTTGTCGTAGGAACTTTTTAGTTTTCCGGGCAGGCTTAAAATTGGCACTCCATACTTTCAGCATCTGTCTGTATATTAGAAGCGATTTTGAACGTTACACTACAATTTATTTCACAGTTACTCTGTTTACTGGTTGGTCTAGTCAGTTCAGGTAGTCTTACCCGAAAAGATAGAAATAATATGTGATAGCTGTACCCCACACGTGCTCAATAAGGCGTGTAGCACACGAAACCGCGCTTCGCGTGAAGCGCGGAGATGCCCAAAGGATCAAAACTCTGTACCTTCTGTGAAAAGTGATACAACTCGAAAATCATACTTTTGATAAAATCGAGGTTGCAGTTTGAAAAAATTCTCAATCGTATGTGTATGCTGTGTATATTTGAATCATGTATGAGGCGTTAACTGTAGTCGTAAGTATACCCAAAAAAACAATTCAGTTTATTTTAGAATGACTGCAGCTAGCTATCTTACACAACGATAATATCACTAGACACGAAAATCACTAATTTTTAACCCTATACAATTTTTTCACTGTACATCCTGAATGAATACAATTTCATGCAATGCAATTTCAACTGTTCTAAGAAGGTAAGAGAAAAATAAAAATTCTGCGGTGGGAGCACTGCACGGAACGGTACAAGCACACTCAAGAGCACCGAGCGGGTGTGACCAGGGGCGCGGTACAATGAAACCCGAAGCACCAACGTGCACGAACATCATTGTATGGGAAGTTAGTTAGATGTGCGTTTTTTTCCGGTGAATGTACACACGGAACTGTTTCAACGCACGTAGAGTCAGAGCCTTCACATCGTATGTTGAACGCCTTAGGGCTTCTGGTATATCCCAATCGCTTACAACAAGGGTTAAAACCGCCGGTGGAATAAACAAGTGCCAACAGCGAGGAAGAGGAAGGATGTAGCTTCCTGGCCGTATGGTGCTATAATTAGATCCAATAGGGTGGTGTTGCACGCACGAGCGTACGCGCATCGCATGCGTGTAACACAAAAAAACTTGTTTACTCCTAGACATAAAGTGTTATTTAGATTGAACCATACCACGTGTGGGGACTTATTATCAATAACTAAAATACTTTAAAAATAATATACACACTCCCGTCCCGCATTAGAATTACCTGTCTCGTATCGTACGAAGTTTGCCCATAGATTACATCCGTCCAATACGTCGCCTTAACATAAATGTCAGCTCGGAAATTAATACCGCGACTATTTTAACAAGCTGGGGCACTTGTAACTGGGCTATTAAATTTGGTCGTAATGGTAAGTAATCTTAGTACCTAGTACTTAATACTAAATACCTTGTTTATTTATTCAAGTTTTAAACCGGATAATACATGTTAAATTAAGTACTTATGAATCTAATAAATTAATTTCTCCGGAAAAGGATAAAGATAAAAATCATATTGATTTGATGATGTCCTTGATGAACATTTTTAATCTTAGAAACTTGACTACCTACTGCTGTTTTACTGAATGAATAAAAAATAGGTATAATGTAGAAGTGCCTGTAGTGTGGTAAACTGATGACTGAGGCAAGTTTAGAAAAGCTCTCAAAAGCTTTTGAAAGCACTCCTGTTGAGCACAGCTTGTATAGGAAAATCTATAATAAGCCCTTGTAAATCGAAACATTAGGGCGTGGTTTAGTTCTCTTTAAATTAGTGCATGATAACGTTTTAACAAATGTAGTTTACACTAGCTATACAGCACATAATATATTATATGATAGGTGATACGATTTAACAGGATTTGTTAAGTGTATAGACGTAACGATAGTTTTAATTAATGTTTACTCGATGCAATGCTGCCGAAGGTAAAACAATAATTACTCACTGATTGTAAGAATTGGTAATAGTAAAAAAAACAATAGGATTTATAAAAAAACTATCCCTATCCCTATGTTAAAGTTTGTATGGAAAAAAACAATTGTTACGCGTGCGAAGCCGTGGGGAACAGCTAGTAGTGCATAAGGCTTCTAGTCAATTTAACAATTTAATTCTACGTCATTTCTTACCAAGTGGCCCTGTTAACACTACCCCCGCGCGCGTGGCATACTTCTATAAACTTGTTAACAAACTCTAAAGTGTTATACATAATAACTCCAAACTTTGGAAGTTATTTACGATAATATTTTGGCGGAGTACGGAGAGTGTTGCCATGGCAACGGCGCAATAGGCTTGCAACCTTCGTGACGCGAATGTCAAACTACGGATCGATGCGATCCGCGTTTTTTTGTGCGGTTATAGCCTTTGATCTTTGCCTTATCTGAAGACAAGATTAACTGTGCTTTTAGGGGTCCGACGATACATTTAAAACATTTACGCGTCGTAAGATCAGTCAATAAATAGATCACGTGAGAATTTCTTATTAAAAAAATATTATTATTTTCAAATATTTGTTATTACCACTAGGTGGTCATCTAAATTGCAATGTAATGTTCTTGCCTGGATGTTCTTGTATTGATGGGCAAATCCTCGTATATTTATTAGAGGCCTTTAGTTCAACAGTGGACTATTATAAGCTGTTGATGATGATGATGTTCATGCCTGGAGAATCAGGGCCGGTCCAAATTACCTAACTGGGGTAAACTTGTGGAGGCCACTCTCTTTATATCCACCCTTATGTACGGTACTTTGATTTTCCTACTTAAAACCACAGTATGACAGGAACAACCTTAAAGAAATCATCATCAACAACAACAGCCAACCAAAGGTCTTGGTAGTGTAGTGTGATCTGTAGATCATGGGTCTCCTCCCAGAATGAGGAGGATTTAGACCATAGTCAACCACACTGGCCAAGTGTAGGTTGTCAGACTTCGCACACCTTTGTGAACATTCTTAAGAAGGTAAGCAGGTTTCCTCACGATGTTTTCGTTCATCGTTAAAGCAAGTGATATTTAACACGCACATTTGCTTGTTTAAAATGCACATTTATATTATTTATATTATATTACAAGTCAGAGATGCCTGGGGTTCGAACCTCGAGCCCCCTGAGTAGGAGTCCGAAGTCTTAACCACTCGGCTATCACCACTTCGCTATATTTTTAGTAGCGTTCATATATTACGAAGCTTTGTCGACGGCTCCGCCCGCGTATAATTTCTTTATCTATCCCAGAGGAACCGCGCATTTTTTCCGTGATAAAAATTCTATGTCACTCTCCAGTGCATAAACTATCTCTATGCACAAAATCACGTAGATTCGTTGCCTTTTTGCAGCGTGAGAAAAGGACACCCCCAACAAACGAACAAATACACTTTTACATTTATAATACCAGTAATTATGCTAGTATTCCCTTGCCCTTAAGGATAAAACAAATAGTGGTTGTAGGTACCAACCAAAACTTCGTGTTACAATGTGGCAAGATCGTTAAGAAGGCGAGTGCATAGATACTTGTGCATGCACTTTAGATAATCGCCGGTTCATGAGTGTAGGTCTGGGGAGCTAGACAGGAGTAGCTGAGCCAATGCGGGCGATTATGAACCTTGATTGAAACTAAAGACTCGTTGACGGTACACAGAAAGAACTTTTTAGATGAACGTGGCACAAATCGATCATGTCGTAAATACAGAACAAATTCTTGGAGACAATTTAAACCCAGTGTCTATGGACCCACTTTTGTAACATACCACTTATATTTTAACCCATCACACCACCCATACTTTCCTTGTCTAATCATCCAATTATTGTGTTTTGAGAAAAAATATCTGTTTAAATATCTGATTAAGTATTTTTAGCTTTATATTTGTTTGCTATTCCTCGTAAGATCACGCCTAAACACTGAGAGGTTATATTGGGAAGGTACAACCGTTACTCGGTTTTTGTACTTTGATTTAGAAATATAACTAACGAGTCTTTGACCGCGTCTCCGCCGGCGTAAAATTCCCTTATCTACCCCAAAGGAACCGTGCATTTACCCGGATAAATAGCCAATGTCATTCTCAGGCCCATAACTCTCTCTATGCAAAAATTCACGCCGATCCATCGCTCTCGTAAAAGAAGGACAAACCAACATGCCAACAAACCTACACT
>DWLO01000085.1:0-27965 GCA_018245335.1 Dalla quadristriga
CACAGCTCGTGAGGGGGTATCCTCTGCCAACCCGCCATATAGTCGATTCGTCTATGTACGCGCAATGTTTACTTTTCTTGTTTACAGAGTAAAACTACCGTTAGTAAGCGCTATCCAAACAGACCGGCTGAAATACGCTTTATTAAAATGTTCGTTCCATTTTGCGACACTATATTTATTTATTTGAAACCTATCGTACTGATATATCGTGTATCGTGTACTTTAGAGCTTAATAACATTTCCTTCATACATTTTCATTACATTGTTTGCGACATCGCCAGCGTATTTTCGAAAATCAGTAATATTTTAAACGTATGAAAATTTATTATAAATGGTACCATTGGGGTACAGGCGCTAAATAAGGGCTATAACTGTAAAATAGAAGATATTGAGATAAAACAGAGTCTATACGCTAACTTAGTGTTCCTTCTATAATCCCCAAAAATTTCATGAAAATTTCGGTCATCATCAAAATCAAGGTTTCGGAGCCTATTCGCGACAAAAAAATTGCAGACAGACAGACGGACAGACAGACTAACAAACATTCTTAAAATGGTTGATTATGTTAAGGTGTCATTAAAATAGCGTATACCATTTAATTATTCACCTTTATTTTACTATCACAGACAAACACTCGAATTGTATTTAATGGTAAGATAATTTTAATATCACGAACAGACACTCGCAACTATATTTATTGGTAAGATATTACTTTGTGCACAGCCGGCTGGGTCGTGCCCGGGACAGTATGCGATAAAATGTGATCACGAGGATATTTTACAGACACAAGATACGGCTTCATTCTTTACAGCAGTGTATAGACAAAATGACATTATGGAGTGCGGACAGTGGGAAAAAGTATATGAAGCATCGAGTGGGTTCGTAAGCTGTGCGCTATTATTATCATGCGTATTATATAATTATTTAAATGATAAATTCCCGTTCTGGCGTCCGCTTTGCGTTCGCCTGCGGTGTACAATGTGGTTGTTAAAACGTTGGTGTGTATTGTGTGAAAACACCCAAAAGTCTTTTGAAGTACCTACTCATAATCACATGTTTTCAGGGTTCTCGTAAATTGTAAAACGTACCTAATAAATTTGAAGGATAACTGTAAATGTAGGATTCTACGAAAATGGCTGCTGTACAAAGTTTCGAAACAATTGAGAAATTTAATTCATTTCACCGAAACTTTCCATTCCCATTTAACCTCTTTGTTCAAAACTATCGAATTAAAAAGTTTTCTTGTACCGTTTAAGATACCATTCAAGCAAAGTTTAAGTCTATTTAAAAAAAAATATTGTGCATTTTTTAATCTTTGTATCATCCAATTAATCTTACATTGACTATTAGGTTTTTGAAGATAATTGGGCACTCGATGTTTCACTACTGCTGTCTTATAGATTAAAACATAAACCATTACAAATTAGACTAAAAAGTTCGTAGTGACTAGTGAGAGACCCTGCCTGCGCCGAGATATGGTTCTCTGGCTCGATTCCCGGTCAATCAAGCATATAAGTGACAAATAAGTATTTGTTTTTGGAGCCTTGATCGTTTGTGATTCTTTGTGTGTGTGTCATATGCTACTCTCGACACAGATAATTCTAGTGCGGAGCAGTGAGTGTGTTGTTTATTTAAAACATAATTAAAAGCATTGCGATATTTATTGAATCTCTGTGTTGTCCGAGATGATAATAAAAAATAAAGTCAAAGTTTTTCATACTTTTTTAATATGTCACGCCATTATACAAATAGCGAACGACACAATTTCTCCAATAAATCATTGAGTTCCAAGGGTAGTTAAGTCCAACAACAAAATGACTTATATTTTGTATGCATTTAAATATTCAAATTTTTTATTAATACCTGTACGTGTATGTGTACGCAGCACCAGAATGAATGAGTTGAAAGTGGTCAGTTGGCTTAAAGCGTGTTACGAAAAGCTAATGCTAGGTGTCGACTCTAGTGTACATTAGACCTCATTGGTTAAACTATTGAATCTGAATAGGAAGCAGACAGCATAAAACTACGGTGAAGTGACAAAGGCTTACAAAAATACAGTGCCGCGAATATATTTTTACCTTAAGAGTCTTTATCAGTTTCGCTTTCCACTGGCTCCCACTTTAATATTTAACATTCGCATTTTAACATTTTCGATAAAGGTGTACTTTTGAAAAATGCGCGAAAAATAAATTACATGACAATAAAATTATAGACATAGGTATTTGAATTTCCTTAAACATAAATTCGGATAGAATAAAAATGGGTACTTTGTTAGATTCCTAACAAATTGATAGATACATAAAAACTATGATACATACCGAACTTAGTGCAAAATTTCACAACTTTAATATAATAAATTGGGAGTAGCATTTATGTATTGAAATCTGTAACTTCTATAATCCATACATATATAAAAATACGTCCTGACTGACAGATCATCGCACAGCGTAAACTACTAAAGATAGAAAAATGAAATTTGGACAAAGGGTGCCTTTTATGACGTAGGCATCCACTGACATGGGATTTCCACCCCTAAGGAGGTTAAATAGGAGTTGAAAGGTTGTTTCAAAATCCGCCAATTTTGAAGCAAGCACAATGAAAAATGGTACTGAGCTTTGTGGTCAGAAATAAAGAAATATATATTATGTTTAAATAAGAGATGAAAGAGTGATTGAAAGTCCGCCAATTTTAAAGCATACATTATTAAAACTGGTTTTGGCTTTTCGGTTAGAAATAAATATGTGATTTTGGCAAACCAAGGGAGTAAAATAGTAGTAGTAGTAAAATAAGGGCTGAAAGTTTGTATGAAAAACCGCCGATGTTTAAGTTAGCACTGTTAAAATTAGGAAGTGTTTAACTATCTGAAATTAAAGTTAAGGGATTGCAAAATTAGTAATTTTACGTGTCATTTTAAGGGCGTCAAAAATGGCGGCGTTTTAATAGCTGAAATATATCCCCGTTTTAAATATTTTTTTAAATTACTTAATTTTAAACATTTCAAACATTATCTATATTTTTTACTATTCTATATCGATGTAAACAGTGATTTACACATGCATATACCCCTTTGCACAGGTTGATGTCATTTCACAATAGTTAAAGCCTACCGCAACTCTGATCGGTGGCGGTGCTCAATCCGGTTAGGGTTTCCGTATCTGAGTGCACGACTGTGCGCCCGGCCAAGTTACAATAAACATGCCAGTGTGTATCTTTACTTTACTTCGAACCAATTCCCCCGGAACCTCATATCTCTGGTTCCTTTTTCCTTTTTCTGTTCCTTTTAAAATATCAAAAAAGACTGGAAGACTGGAAAATTGACTGGAAGCAGTAAATTTAAGTTATATAACTACAAATTAACTGCTTCCAATCAACGGAAGCTCGAGGGTGCCGTATCGTCGTAACGAAATATCAAACTATCGCATCTAAGAACTATGAATGTGTCGAGTGCGGGTTTAATATGCGCTCCGGTATATAAGTTTCAGTATGTTTGTGGTTTGTAACTTGTAGAACTATTATACGGTTCTACAGTAGCACCCCTTTCTGTAGTGAATTCATGACTTTCAATTCATGCAATAAACGCAATGCACTGACTAAATGGAAATTCGTCCAATTATAATAGCAAGTAATGCAAACGCACAGAGCGACTAAATGAAATGCAAAAGCTGTTAATCCCTTCCCTTTATAAGCTGGCGTGCTGCGGCGGCGTCGCTTCGATTAGCCTGCGGTGATACAATTATATAAATGGGATTGGTGAACCCGTGTTTGTTGAATTCAATACACAGTTTCCAATCAGCGCTTCAAGCTAGCGCATAATAGTCGATTGTTAGGCAATTTCCAGTGACAATTGCCTAATTGAAAGACATTGTTGCCAACGCCTCTGCAAGCACAATGGTTCATCGTTAAACACATTTTTGGGATCTTTTTATGGCGCGCGATCACTATGACTGTTTTTACTTACTTACTACTCACTTATAAATTCGCAGACGTCAAATACGACAAAAATGTTTTACTTTATGGTTTTGGTGGCTAAGTTCTATTTGACAGTGCCTACCTACAATATCATACAATACAATGGAACCAAAAATATAATATATTGCTATACTTAAGAGGCTTTTCACATTTCGCATCTTTCTCGCTGACACATTATAACATTTTTTAATGTTGTAAAAGTCTACCTAGACATTTGAAAATGTGCATCGATACCTTTGTCGACAATAAGATTACGATCATTTTAGACATATTTCGATTTGCATATACCTAGTTATTGACCGAGAACAGGGCGGGAAAAATTACGAATTGTTTTCGCTCTTAAGGGTTAAGTTCTAATTTTTTTGGGATGCGCGAGCGTTAGCGCTCTGTGCGGGTTGACCCAAAACACATTACACGTCATCGATCAAATAACTTCGATCAAATAATAAAGTGTGTTTATATATTTGTATATACACAAAGTAATACAATTTTGTATCACTCGCACTAGTCTTCGTTGGCCTTGGTTTTCTTTTCTTGGTACATTTGTTTGTCACATTGTGGAAATAGAAAGCAATTTGCTATGAAACATTTTGGCGAGTCGCTTTAATGCGCTTCGACTGCGTCAATGTGTATCAACCCTAACTCTGATCGAAATCAATCGCATGGGGATGCAATCGTGGCTTACCGTACGTCCGTATACAAACAACCATTTCAGTTCAGATACCTTTGTGGTTTGCAAAAGTTTAAACGAGCTTAAATGTTCCAGTTTGTTTACAAGGAGTTTGTAATAACGATTCCCCGTGTGGCTGGCTCGGTTCAACGCGTTCGTGTTCCTGCACTCGCAAGTATAAACTAATGTTTACCTCATATCCCATTAGTTTGCACTTGCAGCATAATAGGCTGGTTGATCGATTGCGAATTGCAATTTCCCTACTCAATTATACCGTTGCCTAAAATTAGGATTCCCTGCAACACGAGCTCGTAACAAGGAGGGGGGTGTATTTTAATGCTTCCCGAAATACTATTATTAACAATCTCACATTTTCACGATAATCTGTGTGGGGTTCTAAATCGGGTTCGTTCCGTTTAGTCAAGGGTGCTTGCTGTTCTTCCAAATGTATTTTTCATTAAAAATGCGTTTCGACAAAAAAAATTGGTCTAAGGTTCTTTTCGTTAAAGACAGACGTCATAAATTTTCCCTGAGTTTCCACGTCGTCTTTTTGATACCGTTTTCTTGATTCCGACCCAAAAATGTTCTCTTGCATATATTCAGGCTGTTAGATGGCCACTCTCAGACGGCCAAAGATTGTGACTCCATAAATTCCTTTAGTGAGTATGCAGTACCTACGTCTAAGACCAACGTTATGCTGGCATGTCAAAATGACCGGAGGCTCTGTGGCGGGGGCGGAGGCGAGTTTCTTCAGTATATATTTGCACTTGAGTAGAGTCGAATATCCTTGCGTGAGACATACAGAACCGCATCCATGACCAGAAAAACATCCCAAAATTTTCTCAATACCTCGGCCAAGCTTTTATGCCACATTCCTAAACTTGGACTCCAATGATTTATTTGAAGTGTCATACGTATTATTTTCCATCGCAACACGTCTTGTTTATTTTAAGATCATGATTCAATGGACAAATGTTCAGTGCATAGAAACTTTTATGCACAAGAAGATATAGAAACTATGTCTAGTATAAAAACTGTGACATAAGGGCACAGGTCACCATTTGAATGTGTATAGATTTCTTGCTATCATTCCAAGAAACTTTTCTACTACCCTATTGGCTTGGCTAGTAGAAAAGTTTAAATTATGCGTGCCGAGATAGCTGTGGGGTCGTTAAGGTCAAAAATATTTCATGTGATCAAATAAAACACATTAAACAGTTAAACCAAAGATTTTTCTATTATCTCGACGAGATGTCTTTCTCTGGTTGGGCACGAGCAAAATACTCGATACTGGTTTGATACGTGTTAAA
This sequence comes from Dalla quadristriga, assembly GCA_018245335.1. Taxonomy (NCBI): domain Eukaryota; kingdom Metazoa; phylum Arthropoda; class Insecta; order Lepidoptera; family Hesperiidae; genus Dalla; species Dalla quadristriga. The sequence goes on from DWLO01000085.1 coordinate 5,950, forward strand.
ATGCTTCACAGCATCGAAAATATGTAATTTTTAAGCACTTTAGATAGTCTATTATTTCATATGCTCAGTTTTTTACCAGTCAAGTATTATTTAAACTATGCGTTCTAGGGTTTTAAACCTTTTATTTTTCCCATTGTTAAATACGAAGAGAGTACAAAATAAACGCGTTTTAGCATTTTCACAGCAATAAATGGATCTAAAATCATATCTAAAACAGTCCAGTGCGAAGTGTTATTTTTTAAATTATAATAATAAAAACAACGTTATTATTTACGTGACCAGCATAACTTGGTTCAGGTGTGAGGTTCATGTGTTGTACCTCCACCAAACAGCACTGGAGCAGCTTGTTGGAGTACGCTCCAAACCTCCTCAGTTGTGAAATGAGAAAGGTGCCCTGAGGTGGGACTTATGGGTTGCAATAAATATTATTCGAACTATTTTGGGGAAAAAATTGTCTTTATAAAGCGTCCTTAATTATAATATGGCCACCACTGGATATTTTGTATTAATATCATATAAAAGCGATAAACTTCCAACCAAAGGCAATCAAACCCTTTGACGTAACGCACTTTTGACGAAAAATACAATTGGATGAACATCAACCCTTAACCAAACGCAACCAACCCTCCAAATCTGTATGGGGCTAGGTAAAAATATTTTATACTTATTAATGCGTTTTACAAAAGTGGTAGATTTATTTTTATTCGAATAATTATTGGATTTCACATCTATGGATAGAAACATCCTGCAAAAGTCGGTATTTAAAAAAAATTAAACGCTCTACGGCTTTTATGTGGGTGAAAAAAAGAAATTCTTTTCATATTTTGTATGTATTAATTATAACGGATATCATTAAAACGGTGACATTTGAAGAAAATCTACACTAATATTATAAAGAGAATAGCCTCGAATGCTGCTGAATCCTTCTTTTTAAATTCTTTCACCTGTCGAGAGCTACATTATCAGCGAGTAACAGTCGTAACAGAGGCTACTTTTTATCCCTTTATTCCCACGGGATTGGGACGTACGCGATTGAAATCAGAGTAAGTCGAAAAAAATTAAATTCCTCGCGTTCGAAGTCGCTGGCACCAGCTAGTAAATAATAGTTAAAAACTGATTCCCGCCATTTTATAACTGCCTTCAAAAAACGAAGGAGGTTATCAATTCGTCACACTTATAAAAGAGGCGACTGAGTCCTGAATTTTTCTTTCTTTTATTTGCATATAAAATACGAAGATTTTTTTTTCTTTAGGTACCTTATATATTGCAAATTTTAGGTTGCGAAATAGAATTTCGAATAGTTAAATCGCCGTAAAAATTCGTTCAGAAGTTTGCACCGCCGTTATGCAAGACGCTGGTGCTCTGTAATTCTATTTTCATTTTATGATATCATCTAAATAAAGTTTTCAATTTTATATTATTACTTAAATCACGATGAAATGGTTTATCTTGATAAAGATTATTAGCATGGTATGAACAAATGCACTCGAACTACATCCTAAGTTTTTATGAATTTTAAAAGATGCTATGAAATTAATATTGTACTCATATTAATATTGAGTTTTTCAAATCCGTAGTATATTGTTCGGTTCTATCTGTAACAGTTTAAGCGGCTGATGTGAAGATTTTTTTTCTTATCGCAATTCTCTACTTGAGTTTTCTTAAGGATCCCTAAATTTGGGGAAATAAAATATAGCCTATGTTACTCATGTGTATGTCATCGATAGTGTAGCTTTCTATCAGCGGAAGACGAATCAGGCTCTCCTCGACGTCTTTATATGATTATTGTCGAACATTCTATCCATGGTAGAAATTTACAATCCAATACCTTGTTACCTAAATTAAAACGAATTATTTGACAGACTTAAAGTAGAATGTAGGAAAGCTTCGGATTTCATAATATTCGTAACTGAGTCGCGGCGGCAAATCGGAATTTAGCTCAGCATTGTGCTGTGGAAAAGCTCCGACAGCGCTGGTATTCTGCTAGATTCCTACAAACGGGGAAGATAACCCTTAGTAACAATGTTTTAATAGGCGCTTTGTTTTCATGTTGATAAAATACTTGAATAATTACCATTTTAATAAGAAAAATATGCTTTTATATCGAAGTGCACAATTAGAGTCAACCTTTGAATTAAGCGCCTCCTAGGCTGATTGACATGATTTTTTGATAAAAATAGATTACAAACGTTACGTAATTATAGTAGATTACTTAATTCATGCCGGTACAGCTCTTCTAATGCGTGCGAGCTGCACGCCCAATTGCTTGTATCACAACTGAGCCGGTCAAACCATTTCCTCACCCCGGCGGAGCATATGTGAACCCGTCGGTCTAAACCCACTAGTTCTTATAATTTTTCCGCATTCTCCATTCTTCGCAGTCAACTAGTTCATTATTTGATAAAATCGTCCCGTTCTTTCGATCTAAATAATTTCAGCACAGTCGAATAGGATTTTCTAGAATCATTTTGTAGACAGACTTTATGAAAAATGGTTTTAAGAATACTTAAGTTTACCTTTGGAATGCAGCATTGGAGTGGTAGACTTTGACTTAATATTTCAAATGCTGATTTAATGAAATCCGTTTTTGACCTAGCGAAATCCTACTTTAGACAGTGCAGACATTTTATAATTAATTATACTCTCCACAATTACTACTTGGGTTCCGTGGTGGCGAGTGGTCACACTTTTGCGAAAGTCCGTCATTCGCGTTCCGACCTCAGGCTTAACTGTCCTCCACCTTCCACATCCCAATAACTCAATTTTACGAGCTTGCCTGCTCGAGGCTACGTTCCAAAAGATACAACAGACTTTTCAAGGCTAAAGTGAATAGACATTTGTTAGCCACGCTTGCCTCTTGTTTAACTTACATTCAATGAAAAGTACTTAATTAAACATGTATAATAATGATTTGCCAATTTAGACACCAGGATATGGATTATTGAACTATTTAATTTGCTATGGGAAATTGAACGCATGGGGCCATAGGATCCCTAAATTTGGGGATTTCATACAGGTTTATACATGTATAAACCAGTATGATGAAATGAAATCTTATTATGATACTGTACGTACTTGTGCGCGGACAGGCGGGAAGGGAAGCGAGCGAGTGAATTTAATCCTGCCTAGCTGCTAACAACCGCTCGCAAGCAAACTGCAACTTGCAAACTGGAGAGCGCGCCTTCATGCGAAATCACATACCTGTCTACCGTAATGAGTTTCCGAAACAGAACTTAATGTTTTGAAACTTGACCGTGCGCAGCAATTTAGCACGAGGTATAGATTTCAAGTAATTATTATAATATAGGTTGTGCCCGCTACAACGTCTGCGTGAAATTCTTCCCTTCGTCCCTTGCGGTACAGACTATAACTAGAAAACCGTTTGAGATATTAATATTAAGCAAAGCCCGTACAAGTTAGTGTACCCTCGCCAATCCCTTAAAATTTCATCAAACTCCAGTTTCAGCGTTCGCGGCAAAAACAGAAGACAGAAAATTTCTAAAAACGGATGATTAGAATTAGGTGTCATATAAATAGCATATTCCATTTATTTGTTGATCTTAATTTTAATGTACACAGACAGATACTCCCAATTTTATTCATCGGTAAGATCATCCTAGACGTTCCTAACGTCCACCCTAACGTTACCTAGTTACGTTGTGCGTGTTCTCAAAACCTAAGACCAAGGCCACCGGTTTTGTTTAGCCGCAAATGAAGCATTTCATATTGAGTACCTACGTCTTACTATCCCTGTTGTTGGTTATTCAATTTTAATGTGCACGAAACAAGAAGTGTTTACGAGTATTTGCATCCAGCCCAGTTTTCTGTAACGCGATGTATGAGCGTCCAGTTTCTACCGATTTTGCCTTTATCTAAATGATTATAGAACATTTCCAAAGTTGCCGCTTATAAGTTTACGAAGTTGCTATTCATGTAATTTTACGTCTGTATTCTAACGTATTATATTCTAGAATTCACAGCAAGTAGGTTAGGATATAAAGTCAGCACGCGAGCTCCGAGTATTCTTAAGGAATGTTTACGTAATGACTTAGTGCAGTGATTAGTGAATTTTACGTTACCGATTTATGTAATTATGGAAGTATTCTATAAAGACAATAGGCGTTTAATCATAAAACAAAATGATAAATGAAAGTCGTCCCACGTCGGTTAGTTCATAGTTGTAGAAAATGGGGGTTTGTTTACGGGAAAATATCATTTGTCGTTGAACATTGGCTTGTTCTATTTGCTCAACGCCCAACACGCTGATTTTCTTTCTGGAGTAGTCATACGGACTGTCCGTATAATGTTTTATTTCCAAGAATAGTTTTAGGTCGTCTGCAAATAACAGACGTCTAGCCGCGTCGACAAAATTTTGTGATTAATTTATTTTGTACCAGACATTTTAACGGTCCCAAGTTAGATCCCTGACTATTTGCCCAAAACGTATAATATGGGTCAGAGATATATATATCCGCTAAACTTTACTTACTGCCTCCGATTTCCGAGGTAGTCGGAGAGATTTTAAGTAAATGTAGAGTAAAACCCGTCTGGAGAAGAATGTCATTGTCCACCGTATCAAAAACTTTACGTAAATCTAATCTAAAAATCTAAATAAATAATTCGTAGCATAATTCCTAACGTCCATAATCCCTTCTGAATTCATGCTGTTAATGTGATAGAGGGCATGCAATTGATTGAATGATAGAGTGCCGATTCAAATAACCTGTCAAACACAACAGACAGACAGACAGCTATGGGGGTCTGTAGTCACTTGTATTCGACGTAGAACGGGAAGTTCTGTATGGCTGGGTTGTTTGAAATTGAATTTCACACGAACACTAGAACTTCCACGTCTCTAGGTAACTGCAATTGACAAATTGAATTTATGAAGCACCCAGAATATCGAGTCCGAGTTTCGTGAATACCGAGCGACACCCTTTAACAATTTAGGTTGAGCCCGGTGGGTCCGGTCTCGGTTCGAGAATATTCTGAAACATTCTCGTCTACCGTGAATGTTTTGAGAACATTGACAGTTTAAAATATGATCATTGAAACAAGATAACAAAAACGAGCCTTTTCCTTTTTATGTTCTTTGTTGATTGGTTTTCCAAAATTTTATCCTAGTGATACTATCTATCGTTTGTGCATCGACAGGCTGGTATTTTTGTTACAAAATTATCACGTTCGATTTCTGGCCAGAGAACGCTTATGATAGCTTTTTAGTTTTCATCAAAATAGACCCCAAGACGCGTTTCAGAATTTTCCGCCATTTTCGTCACACAGTTTTAGTTTTGGCCAACCATACGCACTCGAAAAGGTCACCCTGTTTCTAAATTATAAATTTAAAAGTTATTATCAGAACGAACTAAACACAACAATGTTGTAATACATTTCAATACAGATATGTAAAGTTGAACATTGAAAAAATATGGAGAACTTATCTAGAACTCTCTGTTTACTCGTTTAAATTCTCGGGAACATTCCAGCTTGCGAGCATTTATCGAAAATGTTTGCTTCAGAGTGGGATTAACCATACAAAAACTTTTTAGTACGGTATTATATACCTTTTTATGTTTCCTGGTATACTTATATAATTTAGATAGGGTTATCCGATATTAAAATTTTCGTTTGTTCTCGCCGAAAAGAATGTTCTCGAGAACCTAACACCGAGAATTTTACATCCGGTCTCACACAACGCTTTGGTTTTATTTTCTTCCAAGCCCCCGCGGCCCCATATTATTTCCCGAAGCTTTTGTGCTTCCTAAAAACAAAGCTCTGCGGCCGTTTTACTAAACACGGAACTAGCAATCGGCTACTAACTGAGGGCATTAAAACCAGATTGATTTTGAGGTGCCGCTGTGCCATCAGCTAATATTAACTGAGCACATTGATTTAGAGGTGCCGCTATGCCATCGGCTAGTATAAATTCTAAATTGTGTTTTCCTAGTTCGCTTAGAAGCTACATAACTCCAAATAACGATGGATCGCTCAGTAAATCTAGCGCTGTGCGAGTAAGCGGAGAAATCGGCCTTAATGCTTCACTCGGCTGTTGCGTGTATTATGAAGACTTACATCGATAGACCAACAACGTTTGGTTATCTTATACTTACAGACGGCGTCTTGACTGCGGCGCTTACCACATGCAACTTTAATAAACGCATGCCTACACGTATTACGGAAACTTAAACCAATTTATATCCATGCAATTTATTAAGCTCACTAAATTTCATCACCATAGCAATACTATATTATTTTTGCGTTCAGTAACAGTATTTTTATTTCTCCTGTTTTTGTTGTACAGAAGTAATTGCTTTTTTATGCCTCATAAGAAGATAGAACTTAGTTTAAATTTTTTCATTTCTACATTTTCAATTACAATGTAACAATTACGCGACACGATATGGGGAGACAAATATTCGACATCAAAACGTGCATAGACCGCTGAATACTTGTTGAAACAATGTAGCGGTTTGTACCAAGTAGAAATTGGTATTGATAATTTTATCGCCTACCACTTTCTAGAGCTTGAACATGAAACTGCATAATACGCATTACATTACCATCAATCAATAATCTCGGCGCGGGAATATTCCGCACCCTTTGTTTTTACCCTCCTTCGAAGCTAACAACGACGAGACTCCCCTATTTCTGCTCGCAACTGAGTTAGTTCGAGTAGTTTATTCGTTAGTTCAAATCTAAAATCAGTATCATTATTCAGCGCCGGCGTACATGCTTGAGTACGAGTATGCGTACAATTCGATGTACGGCAAATTGATACCTACCCGTATCAAGTTTTAAAAGGTGCAGATGTCATTTATCAATTACATTATCATCATCCAATAATCTCGGCGCGGGATTATTCCGCACCCTTTGTTGCGACCCTCCGTCGTTAGCAACGAAGAGGCTCCCCTCTTTTTATTCACAACTGAGACCATTTAACCTACAGGTTTATTGGTGAATTGAAATCTAAAATCGCCATCATTATTTTGGACTTAAAATATTCTGGGATATTATTTGACGTAAAATAAACCGCTTATTCCCTTCAACCGGTAAAATGGCTAAATTGTTGTGCATGCGGCACTTGAATTCAGTCTGGCGTCTGTTAGGGCAGATGTACACAAAGCATGGCGGTTCGTCGAGCGAAATCCTTTTGTTAGTCTGCCGGTCGCCAGTTTAAATACTAGTTTAAACGGCAGTATATTCCTTTTAATCTTTAGAAATGACCTCGATCTTATTGCAGCTGCTGATATTTCGATTTGTTCCCGGTCCGGCTTTTCATACCGGTGCAAGATGTCATGATTTGAATCGTGGTATAAGTCTCTAAAATAAACTGGAAAAGTTTTATCTCTCGTCATATTGTTAATCGGCCGTGAAGGAATTAATGAAATGAGCTTGTTTAATGACCAAAAAATGCACGGATGGACTTTTCTGCATCCGAAATGCCCTTGTTGTCTCGGTTGAGTTGCCCCATATAATAATTCCATAACTTGAAAATACATCACGTTGCCATGATACACCATTATGGTCACTCCTTCTACTACAGTATGACTTACTTTCCTCAAAGCGTAAGACGAGAATCTGTTAACTTCAATACCCACCTCATCATTTCGCACTTGTTACCATTTGAAAGTTCTCGTATAATATATCCAAATTAAGGGGTCGCCATTAGCGAGTGTGAAACTGGACTTATGTTATTTTCTCTAAACTAATAAATTGCTTATAATTTATAGTTATACCTATAAAGAATATTTTTAATGTCGTACGTAATTCGTCGGAAATTTTACTTACTACCTTGTATTATTATTGAAGTGTCGTCGGCACAAAGTTTATAATTTAAAAAACGGAATCGGGCAGGTCTTTTATGTATATCAGAAATAAGAGAGCGCATAATATGTTGCCCTGCGGTATTCTTTAGTTGTTTTGTTGATATTAGGATTTGTGAGACTTGTTAAATTATTATAGGAGTACCCTATTGTTTTTACAAATTGTAGTCACTCCCGCAAATATGACTTAACCCAATTGTAGGCTGACCTTCTAATGCCCTATTTTATAATTTGTTCAACAACATAATGTCATGGACAATGGACATGACATACAAAGTCGAAAGCTTTGGTTATGTCTAACAGTATTACTTAGATCGCAAATTTTTGGTCCTTGCAATCAGTGACAGTTCTAATCAAGTACAGCCAAGGATGTGCTTTTACATTTTCGAAAACTGTTCTTTTCATCTTTAATAATTAAGTATTTGTCAACAAAAGACTGTTATAAATAAAGCTATTCAAATAAAAAATAAATAATTAAAAAGAAAAACAAGCTCTAAATATGAACATTCTTAAATCTATCGCAGGTGAAGACGGTCAATATTCCAACATATTTTACCTAAGCGCGGACGAATAACTGATTTTTAATGACTAAAAGAATTTATTGTTTTGTGAAGGCCACAACAAAGGTTAGACGAAACATCAGGTACAATACAAAAAAGACAAACCGATTTCATAACGGGTTGGTTAAGGATCACATAGAAAACACAAGTTACAAAGTAAACCAATTCGAAATTCAATAATTTCGTGCTAGATTACGAGGTGCGGCCGTACACATACGCCTTTTAGTAAAAATTGTCACTGAGATGTCGTCGGCTAAATAAAAATATGCATCAGTCCAAAACATCAAATTTTATAGGACAATTTTTTATATTTATAATTTAATAATAAAAATGGCGGTAACCATATAGTAGAGAAAATACTAGCGACATTAGAGATTTAATGTATTATTTTAGAAATGTCTCCTGTTCACATAATAAACCGGTGATATTAGACTCGCTGTAGCTAATAGTATCATGTTCCCAATAAAATGGATTGTCACTTTTCTATTTAACCGACGGTGTAGGTACTACAATATAGTTAAGACATTTATAAAATATAGAATGCTAAGATTAACTCAAGCTAACATTTCAGCTCTCAGTGGACACCGTCGCTATGAGTACTCGCATCGAGAGCACCGGGACGAGGTACCTAGACCTCTCCGACTCGTTCTACCTAGGTGGGATCGACTCTGAAAAAAGACAAAGGGCCTTCGCTAAGGGCATTAAGGCTGCTGATTCTAGCATAATGGTAAGTGAGTTTGTACCTAATTATAAGTAACAATTTATTGATTTTATACAACACGTTATTGTGTCCAGTGAGTTGCGTACCTAAGCTATAGGAATATAGTTGTAAATAATAATCTTATGGAAACAACTGTCATGTGTATTATATCAATATGCATTAATAAAAACAAAATACAGTAAAACAGTAATTGGCTGGCATCTGCAAATTTCTTTACTTATGTCTCAAAATCGTAGCCAAACTACTGTGTATCATGTAATTGAGATCTCTTTCGTATACTGTAGTGCTACCTTAGCGAGTCTAATTTTTTACTACTTTTGAGTTAGGACATTGTGAAAACTGATTACTTACTACTTTTATGGCTGACCGAACTTCTATTGCTTGATCAACGCATACATTTTGAACCAGTACAATGCTGTATTAGAGTTGGGCATTTGGTTTTCTACCGTATGGAACCATTAGTGCGTGAGACCGACTCGCACTTGACCGATAGTTTAATTATGTAGATCGCATCTGCATAAAGGTAAACCCATTAAGCGCCAAGACAGAGGGGTGTGCTGCTTATAAAACACGTTCCTGTGACTAGCTTAGATTTTTACTTCATCACGATAGCTCAAGCATCCTTAAAGGGGCTTCACGACGGTGAAATGTCAACCGTGATTCCAGGATAGCTTGTAGTACAACGTCGAAGCTCACGCGATAGCTGTCCTTAAGTAATTTCCCTCGGAGGTACCTACTAAGCGCTCAAGAGGAAAATACTGATCACTACAAATATTATAAATGCGAAGCTGTGTTTGTTGGTTTGTCCTTCTTTCACGCTGCAACAGTGCGACGGATCGACGTGATTTTTGCAGAGCTAGAAATAGAGAGACAGTTTATGAGACGGAGAGAGACATAGGCTACATTTTATTCCGAAAAAAATTACGGTTAGTGTGAGATATATACGCGCGCAGAGCCGCGGGCAAAGCCTAGTTTATTTATAAATCTCATTGTTCAGTAAGTTTTTCTATTCTAAACTCCAAATGCGGGCGTTGAAATCTTATCGAAACTACGAATTTTCTCCAGACTTAAACTTTAAACTTAAAAGTTAAAAACCGGAGACAGTTTGAAAACCTATTACTAAGTTGCGTTCAACAAATATTACTTTGTAGTGAACTGAAAACAATCTAAATTCCCGCTGCGATGCCTCGGATGCATGCTAGTGTTTTATTAACTCTGAGCGTACTTTTAGGGTTGCATCAAACTGATAGAAGTGGACGACAAGCCATTCGGCCTACCGAACGCGCTGGTGACGTACGGTGTCAGCCCAAAATGCGTTTGGTCGTACCCGTGTCACTCGCCGGGAAGTCCGCCCTGTGTGCCCACCGCGACGTGTGAACAACACGGCATAGACCACTTCACTTGCAAGTGCGATACTGATCTCTGCATCAACCCCGACTACGCAGAAAAATATAAGGTCAGTCTATTTTTAAACCTTCACAAGACTAAGGCCGCGTTTTCGACGACAGCGACGGCCGGGGCGACGCCACGCGAGAGCGGCGCGATCATTTCACTTGCATACATTTCTTTGAAGCCATTCTAGACGACAGCGGGGCGGGAGCGGCGCGCCGAGCGGTACGCGAGCGGCGAGTGGGGGACAGTCAAGTGTTGTCGCTTGTTTAAGCGGTCCCAGTGTTGTATTTAATTTTATCGGACGAGCTTGAAATATTTATCGTAAAGCATTCGAATGAAACTATCTGTAGGTACTTTTCTTGAAAGTTTGCTATTTACCTAATATGGAATATTAAAATCATAAAAAAGAAAAGAGTAATAAACAATTTGTATAGGCCCAAATTAAATACGTCATAATAAATAAAATTAATAAATAAATAATGGAAGTTTCCAATGAATATCAGTGGAATGCTGTTCTTGATTAGTAAAAGTATTATTATTTGTTACTGTTAACTATATATCTTGGTCTTTATCTCGGATGATATTTTGCAATTTGTCTTTAATCGAGTATTGAGCGCAGTGTTGCAAAAGTGAGAATTATTACAACCGGAGACGTTGCAATATAAAATCGGATGAAATCGGAAGAGTTAATTTACACGAAATTAAACAACAAATACGTAAAAAATTCATGAATTTATGAAATTAGACGCTAAATAGTTTCTTGCTTAGTTTTAGCTATCAATCAACCCTATTTTCGGGTCTCAGTTCCTATTACTTTTTGAAATTATGGGCATCGCTTCTATTGATTCGAAATTTGTAATAATAATGCAGGGATTTCCCTGAATACTTTGTGTTACCGCGTTTTTTATATTTTCTAATGTTACCCTATCAATTATATAAACTAGATACTAGTATAAAAATACTTATTACAGCATTTGCGTATTTTTGCATGTATGACGTAGAAAAGCGTTCACTCGGGAGTAGTTCATATAAATCGGGATCTTTTGCAACACTGATTTTGCGCTTATAATCACGTCACTACGCCTGGAAAACACCCAATTATTACCGCTCCGCTCTCGCTGTCGTCGCCTCGAACGTCGCTGTCCTCGAAAACACGGCCTAAGAGAGGATGACGTTTGCTCTATTCATAGGTGGCGAAAATTATTGTTAAATGGACGAGCTACGTTATTCGGTATTTGAGATTGTTTTGTAGGGTGACGCATCAGAGTTAAGCCTCGTGGTCAGTAGTGGACCGTGATGGGTTTATGGAGAGTATGATGAACAAGCATAGTATAACCCGGCCTCTCCCCCTAGAGGTCGGGTATCTTCTGAAGATTTCCCCCCCGTAACAAAAAAAAAAAGGACTACAATGGGCGGACTTAATGCCTGATGGCATTCTCTACCAGTCAACACTAGTGATGGTGAGAGGATGTCGCAGGTGAATAGAACAAAAAAAAAAGCATTGATTTTTATACATGTCTTAAATTCATAATTTTAGCCGTACCACCGGAATTATGATTCCAGACGTACCACTTTGAAGTTTACTAACTCCAAAGTCTTGCAATTACTTACAAAACTTTGACCTCTAATGTGCAGTAAGTAGCCGCTGCAGTTAAGATATTCGATATAAGTAATTTATAGTCTCATCAATATTCGTTAACTTTAAAAACCCTGACCAACTTTAATGAAGGAAGGAAGGTAGGCGTGGAATATATAAAATTCAGAATATATAATTACACGTTGCAGTTTTGTAGCACGTTGCGCAGTGTACGGACATATAGGGGCGCGTTTTACGGGCATTAATGCAGTAAACGATGTAGATTAATTCAACTTTCTATCAGGATAACTGTGTTACAACACAATGCATTACTATCTTACGGAAAATCATATGAGTCTACAATAGGCATATTGACGAAAGTCGAAATAAATTATGAAACATAGTTGCAATGAAAATATTAAATATATTTAGATTCGTAAATATTTTAATTTTTTTTTTATCGAAAACAGATGCGTATATATTTTAAACGAATAAAATTAAAATATGATTTATACATATTGAATACAGAATTGATGTATACCAATCTTGACGCAATATGACGTCAATGATTTGTATCACAGATACGGAATTGTAGGTAAAGGTGAAACACACGCTGTAAGTACATCGAGCGTGGATCCGCCATCTCACTTTACCTTTTTTTTTTTTTTTAATGTGGTAAGAATAGCTAACGAGCTTGCAGAGTCCCACGAACCGCTGCCGCCCATGGACATGTAACAAACCTCGAATAGGACTGTGCGAGGTACTGTTAATTGGTTCTGTTAGTATTAGGTGTTAATAGGAATCATAGTCGGTTAGTAATAAAATAAAAAGTTTAGTTGGTTAGTATTCGTTATTAGTTGGACTGGGATTTAGGACTGTTAGTGTAAAGTAGTCCTGTTAGTAATCGTTAGTATTTTTCCTATTCAGAGCTGGTCACAAATGCGTTGCTATCCCTGATTACTGAGTCGTCACTCACGGTGTTGTGGTCACCCTACAATGAATGAATCAGCCTCGTCACATTGCGTGAGAGAACGAGAGTAGTACTTTTCTTCAAATAGGTATTAGTTACCTAACATTCGTGATTACTGATTATTCACGTCATAAAATGTCGGTCTCGCAGGACTGTCGATTTGGCGCGGGATTTTAAACTCATGTGAAAATACTCGAATATTTAGACTTAGGCGCAAAAAATCGAAGAATAATTTTTTCGGGTATTAAAAATCTTCGTCAATATCCCTATAAGCATTCAATGACAACACAATTGGATAGTAATTAAATAATACATTTTGTGTAAATAAAAAAAGTGGATAGCAATTACAATGTCAGGTCACTTCAACAGGTATACTCCAAGTCGAGTAGCGAGTTGGAACTCGTAGCCCTGTATCCCCTGACGGTGCAAGAGGGCGGTGTGGCCGTTATAACCACGCAGAACATAGACGTGATCCTCGACCACCACAAGTACGGGGTGCGGCCATCGGGGGTGGTGCTCCACGTCGCACAGTCGCCTCAGCACGGCAGGATCGCCGTCGACCTTTCGCTGCAGAGAAACCCGCCGCCATACACCAACTACGTGGAAGGGGAGACCAAGTCGAAGCAATTCTTCACGCTGTTCGACCTGTCCCGGGATAAGGTGAGTTCTATTGAGTTTTATTTTTCAGTTTCTATGATTGGCTGCAACCCTCTGCAGAGAACCCTCTGCGGGTGATGTCGGTAACTTTTGTTCGTCTATGGATTTCACCATTGCCAATACGGTCACGTAGCGAATTTTTATATGCCTTTATCGTCTGTACCCCAAGGGTCCCATTTATAATGTCTTTACACGCTAATTTCACGCGAGCATACCTAGTTTTCATTAAAATAACTTTTATTTTTACATTTTAAAAATGTGTTGCTGAGTGCATGGCAAATAAGATGATAACATTTAAAAACGAAAATATCATTCCGATTTGAGGGACGTTTTAAAAAGTGATCTCGTAAAGTGCCGCAAAGCCAATTTGAAATACAATTTTACGTCATATCCGCGCCTCTCCGCGCCTCTCCTCGCCACACCACAGCCAATTCAATTAGCTCTGTTGGAATTATATGATGTATTCCAAATATATTAAATTTCATAGTCTACTTATGCAATTACTATAAGTGATTCCGGCTTACCTTGTTTTTCTGTATAATATCATTGATTTCAGGAATTAAGTGACTTTTTTAAGTTCATATTTATATTATATTTATCTGTAACTAGCTGTACCCGCGACTTCATCTACGTATTATTTAGATTTCCCTGCATTTTGACCACACATCCCGATAAGGAAGTTAAGAGTACCCTACAGTGTACAAAGTGTTTATTAGGCCATCCACCAATGTTATATCCATCTCGCTACGTTTAGCGTTAGTTGTGGCTAGGTGAGCCTTTGGATAGGCTTGATTGATTATGTTTCTCAGCCAGCAAAAGTAAAATAAGGAGGAAGGGGGGGGGGGCAGCCCCCCTCCAATTTAATACCCTCCCCGCTAGGTTCAAAGATAAGTTTAGTCAGGTTACCCTATGCTTATGGGTATTTTCTTTCATCCAGCAAAAGTAAAATATGAGTAGAGGGAGGTCGGGAGCGCAGCCAACGAAAAACATATTCTGGTATATCTAAGCCTATGTTTGGTAAGCTTAGATTATATTAGCCTATGCCTATGGACTGGCATACAAAACTACAATACGCCACTAACTGTGTCTATGAATATGAACACCACTCAGGTTCTGGAGTCTGGTACGCGCTGAGTACAGTTGTGATGCATAATTTCCGATAGACAATATTATAATAAGCCGAAAAACTTCATGAACTCAACGCTGCTAGTATATTATAAATGTAAAAGTGTTTTTAAAAGGTATCGCAGGACGTGGTTAAGACGGAAGAAAAACTATCGCAGGATGATTTCAAAATTTTACGTACTAATACGTCTATACTACCTATACTAACATCACACAAATATTATTATTTATTACTTTGCAGTATGAAAGATATAGGGAATATTTTTGTATAGAATACGGTGGAATGTTATTAAATGTTAAAATAATATGTCTTATGAATAAAACTGTTAAACGAGAAACGTTCCATGATGACGCCCACAAAACAAAGACCATTAAAAATCATTTTCGCAATTGCCAGTCTACATCAAGAATTGCGGGAATTTTCAATCGCTAGAGTGAGTTTTAAATTGAACCGTCCCGCCGTTGTCAGTCAGACAGAAAGTTTGCACAGAACATGTGAAAACATCTGTTAAACAAGAAATGTTCCATGATGATGCCCACAAAACAAAGAACATTCGAAAATAATTTTAGCATGTGCAACTCTACATCAAGAATTGCGGGAATTTTCAATCGCAAGAGTGAGTTTTAAATTGAACCGTCGTCGTCAGTCAGGGAGAAAGTTTGCACAGAACAACTACCGGGAGGGATGAAATGTTTTCGTTGTGTTCCCATCCTCTTTGTCTTGGAAATTCTATTCAACTTTCGTATGCTTTGCAAATTATTTGGCGGCATAATTAGACCCATTTCAATTGATTTTCCTTCTCGCCACAAATAATGATTAGTAAATAAAAATAAACTACTGTAAATCAAAAATATGAAAAGAGTTCTGGTTATTAAATTTGGATATTAATTATGAAGTGATGGACAATGCCATAAACCATGGAGTTGATTAGAAGTTGAAGTCGCAAGATGGTGAATGAACCTAGACGAATGAATTAAGTGACTTCTTGTAATTAGGTCTAGTATTCTCTAGCGATGATAGCCTAGTGGTTAACTTTGGCCTCCTACTTGGGACTCGTTCCTATGAATTTTCTAGTTATGGGCGCTTTAAGTAATTAAATATCCTCTGCTTTCGGTGATGGAAAAACATCGTGAGGAAACCGGCATGTCTGAGAGTATTCCATAATGTTCCCAAAGGCGTGTAAAGTCTGCCAATCCGCACCTGGCCAGCGTGGTGGATTATGGCATAACCTTTCTCAGCTTGAGAGGAGACCCGTGCTCAGTAGTGAACCGTTGATGGGTTGGGATGATGACGATTATCTACGGAACATATCGTAATCGTAGGGTTTTATCTGTCACCTATTGTAAGTGTTTTTTAAAACATCGTTTCGTTAACTCAATATTGACAATTTCAACGATTGCACTTAGCGCATGCAACGAACCTAACAGATGTTGCAAAGAGCTCAGGCATGCAATAGTATGGATATTCTGTGAGTTGGTCCGTCCATGCTTTTATAAGGGTCATATGGCAGACCCTTATAAAAGCTTTTGACTACGTCAATGGAGCTTTCGTCTGTCGAGTTTTAGAAATGCGTATCAACTCACGGGGATTGCGAAATGGAAACAAACAAGCAACTCCACTAGACCATATCACAGAATATTAGGAACAAAGACTACTTCTATGGTAGGTAGACTGGTCATAGCAAACACAGTCGTAATACTTTCCGGTATTGCCAATTTAGCGACTTGTCTACTGTGTGTGCCACGGGTGCACGTGACTTGAGGAAGCTTTCGTGCTTTAAATATCCGATTTTGCAACGAATACGAAAACTAAAAAAGCAAATTCATAAATATTGTTTCTCATTGTTAGCATATTACAGATTTGATTACGATGATGATAATAATTAATTTGGTTGTCAGTTCACCATTAATTAGTATGCAGTTAGTATGTATGTAAAAGTGGCGACTAGCATGATGCGGCGCCAGTTTTATTTTTAATTAATCTCAATTAAACGCAATAGAACCGCACATCAATCTTAAATACTTTCAAATATTTAAATAAACATCGTTTTTCTTATACAATATCAGTCAGGACATCTCTCTTTATATAAATAGAGATAGGTAATCGTAAATTTACGGAATTGTCTAACTTACGAGTATATGTAGATAGAGTTATGTATTGATCGTTAATGTGTCGAACCCCTATAAGATGGTCTAGTGTCTTTAGTTTGTAAAAATAGTCTGTCTAAAAAAAAATGTAGTGCTTTCTACAATTGTAAATTGCACTAAATATCACTAATCAGTTAAATAACTAAATCGTCGCCCGGCTGTAATCATATTTCGTCCATGATCGAGAAGTAGGAACAACATCTCGTATTTCATCGTTGAGCAAATACTGCTGCTATCGTAACAGTGAACTCAGGGTAAATTCATGTTGTATTTAGGTTTGTTTTGTTTGTAAGAGCATTTCCAGAAGCATAATTGTATTATTACTGCTTCAAAGTGTAATTATTATCAAGACCGTCTAGATGCTGTATACTACTCGTGTTTTTAATTGCATTTTTATACGTTATGTCGTTTTTATCAAAAGCGCTTCCGCTCTGTCAGTCATTTGTTATTTACAAGCTGTTACCCGCTACTTCGTTAACTCGTATTTGATGTTATTTTCCTGCCGTTTTTAACGTTACCGGATTTCAAGAGCGCAATGAATAACCTGCAATTGATTTAATACCGATTTCTATTTGTCAGTTAGATAGATCCTGTCTTTTATTTATATGTACATATCCTCCTCGTGTATCAGACTTCTCTTATCAAATGTCAATGTGTATGAATTATATTTAGTACGTAAAAATCTTTTTACTATTTTAGGTAAATGTAATTTTTAACAGCTAGCAATACTCAGTTTCGCAGTTGAGGTGGACATCGTATGTTAATTCTGATTTTGGAATCCGGGTCTAATAACTTTGCCGCACTATTTGGCATTAGATATTAGTTGACACTTCCTCCATACATGGTTTTTCCTTTATTAATTTATCAAAGAAAACCGAAAGTGAGATTCCTGAGCTACTTCGAACCACAGAAAAAAACAGTACTTTATGTCCTTCCCTGAACCTCAACCTACCACGAGTTCAGCGAATTAGCTGTGATGAACTGATACTGTAACAAGCAGACACTTTAACATTTTCGATATTAAAATCGATAATAATATAGATTCATTTTGATATAAATTAATTGTTTCATCTACACATATTAGCTTCGTGTCTAAAGCCATATTTATTAAATGAGCCCCTCAGCCCTTGAATGAAATATGCATACAGATACATTTTGCATACGTGTTATAGCATGTTTGGTTCAGTAAATGCTACGTTTTCAGGCGTCATGTCAACTTTATAAAATTGAAGTGTGTGCCTGGAGGCTCCGAAACCACAACGGATTTTTATGACATTTTCAGGTATTGTTGAAGGTATCCTAAATTGCCGTATAGATGTTATTTATCTCAATTTCCCCATCGAGTTTGTAGTTATCCCCATTTCACTGTTTACATTTTATGTGTTTCGAGATTCCTGCGGGGGAATCTCGAACTCTCCCATGTTATAAATAAGTCCTAAGCGTTAGAGGTAGTGAATAGTAGAGTAGTAATCTCGAAAATCCACCCTGATGTATTTCGCCACCATAAAAATAGATTTTTTAAAAATCCTTAAACAAGTGTTTCTTAAAACGCTAAATACCGATCTTCATAGATTAATCTTCGGATATGACTGAGTTTTAGTATAAGTGTACGCCCTCTGTTTCACCACTCGAAGGATGTAAGTTTCAAAATCCTGAAATACACATTCAAATATTAAAAGATAGACAGGATACCGATTTTCTTTGATTTAACAACGTAAATGACGGACTTACATGAAAATTTTTACCCTCTTAAGGGTGGAATTAATTTTTTAGCTGAACTCTACGAGTATGTTATAGAGAAAATCTACATGCAAAATCTCAGCTTTGTACTCCCAGTGGTTTGAGTTCATATATCAGTAAAGACTACTCAAGACACATCACCTTATACATTGAAGATATTTTGAAAATTCCAGTCGGATTATATGTAATGCGGATGTGTCTGGAAACCGAACAATTTTTTTTAAAATGTTTGTCTTTTTGCTAGTTTGTTAGAACATCACATAAAATCTACTGAACGAATTTTTACGGCGGTTTCACTATTCAAATTTTATTTTTCTAATTAAAATCTGCTGTATGTCTCATTACGATCGGTTGAGTAGAACTGAAGTTATAGCCTGGTCTCTCTTTGCGTCTCTCCTAGAGCGTACTTCACAACACTGCTTGAGTGTGTATTCGTGGAGGGGTCATTAACCCCTCGAAGGAGGAGAGGCCACTGCCTGCCCGAGTGTGGAACTCTCTAAAGCCGTCTGAAGGTCTACGTCAAAAAACAACATGAACATAACGCGCACGAAGTCGCGGGCTTCAGCTAGTATAGAAATAAATTTATGTGATCTAAAGGATAAAGGAAAAAATAATCTAAGTAACGAAATTTCCATTTTCGTTAGTAAATCGTGATTTAATTTAGCAGATGCAAATGGGTTCGCTACTCGAGTGCAAGCTTTATTCAAAGAAACCGAACGCGTTACTTTAATGTTCGTATCGTTCTACTGTCACATGAGGGTCAGATGAAAGTAGATCGAGCATGTGACATGCACGTAAAAACTAATGTCGGAGAGATGACACAGCCTGCCCTATATTTTGGAGGCGCATGCATGGCTTGTAAATATGTGGAGTGATTTTCATCTCTGACTGTTTTGCAAATCAAAACAGGTGTTACAATGCATTTTTTTTGCTGGTGGCACAGTTTTCTATATTAGTTCTGGGTGCATGTGCTTGCCACCGCTTTGAGATATTGAGATAAAACAAAGTCTGAATGTCTTCAAAGTCCGTTCAGCGGTTTCGAAGCCTATTCGTGACAAATGGGACCCTGAGGGTACGGACACTAAGGGCTATAACTAAAAAACCAATTGAGGTATTGACATCAAATATAGCTTATGCCTATGCCTACCCTCTGCAATCCCAGAAAGTTCATCAAAATCCGTTTAGCGCGATACGATCCTTATGGAGCTGATAAGTCTATAGAAGAATATAATAATAAAAGTCTAAGCAACATTCATCATGTTACAGATTATAAAAAATATATTGTTCTTTTTATTTTTACCAAACATAGGTTTTCCATTATGTTTTGTTTTTTAATAAAATTATAAAGCGAATGCAAGCAACTGCAAGACCTCAGCCGATGTTAACCGCCCGAGAGATAGGTGTAAGGCTACAAAACTCAGGTGGTGTTGTGTTGTTAGCAACCAAACCGTGCGAAATCGGCTGCATCAGTACGGCCTCCGAACACCACGCCTAATGGGCACCTGGCCCTATACGTCACGAGAAACGCGCTCGTCGAAATGAATGGTGTAGGAACACTTGGGGAAAGCTTGCTTTAGTTATTGTTCTGAGGTTCCATCGCATCGCCGTGTCATCAGGGTGTCAATCAGTGAGTGCTTCTTCGTTGGTTTGCTTTTGATCTAAATCCGTACTGTTTCGGTTCATTTTTCGTGTTTAGCTTCTGCTGACAAGATCGCCTTTAATTCTCTTAGGACTCTGTTCAGGTTTCCTCTCTAAATGTGCCTTACATCCCAGTTTGAACAAGTGGTTCTTGGTAGGTCGGTTTCTTTAGATTTTTTCACCAAGAAATTTCAAATATAATTAGGAGATACTTAGGATCTTACTTACATCTTCGAAAGGGCTGCATCGAACATCAGTGCCATGACAGCCATACACATGATACTTTGCATGCTTTTTTGTCATGTCTGTTACGATAACTCTCGTCGTCGATAGGGGTTGATGATGAAACGATAACTCAATGTGGATATTATCGTATTTTTACTCTGTGGTATTACGTACCGAGAATGTTTTTAGTATAAATATCAAATGACAACGAATTAATTGTGAGAAATACGAATAACTTATTAATGAAGTATAAATCGTGCAGGTGTTACGTTAGTTCTCGTTAGAAACTTTTTAACAAAGGTTCATTATCGTTTGTGGGTGCGGACTGTGGGAGTCTTTGCAGAGAGTGCACGGGAGGTCCTCTGTTGTCTGTGCTATCCCCAGTTCCCGCATTTATTTGTGTTAGTTGGTAGTTCTAAATAGTTAATTTTACCGGGATCTATGCCCTCAGATATTTTATACAAATTATATGTTGGCTTGAAAGGAAATATTACGCAACTGTCTGAGCCTTTAACATAAGTGTTATTACTAGAAATTGCATGTTGGACCTGAGTTATGACGTGGTAGAACATGTATACGGTTCGCCGGGGGCTGTATCACCGCCACACCCATTTCTACCCTGAAGTTATTGATTTTCTACAATTATGTTTCGGTCGGAAAAGTGTGGATGCCGGCTTCACTAGTACAAGAAGCCACCACCTTAGTCCTCGAGGGTCGAACAGGACCATTACTAACCATTACTAACGGGACTAACTAATACCAAATAACAGGACTTACAGTCACTAAAAGTCCTTTCCCCATAACCCTTATACTAACGAATACGGCCCAACTAAAATTAGTATTAACATCTTACACTAACTGGACTGACTTCCCCAGTTCCTCTACGGCCCTATTCGAGGTTTGTCACAGATGTCATGCTCGTTAGCAATCTTAATCACATACAAAAATCAAAGTTTGTTTGAAAGGAAATATTTTGTTAACGTTGGAACCTCTGACGTACAGTGTTATTACTACAAATTGTACATTTTACCTGAACTCGTTAGACCTGACGCTGCAGTAACGAGTGTGGGCCGTTAAGGTTGCTTTCTCAGTATTCTCCGCTTTTTGATGCGCCTCCTGTTTACTGTGTAGGTTTCAAATAGATCTATACTAATAAAATAAATGTGAAGTGACTCTGTTAGTTACTTCTTCACGGTTAAACCACTGAACCGATGGCCCTTAAATTTTCCACAGAGATAGGTTGAGGTTCAAGTAAGGACGTAGAGTACTATTTTTTTTTTGTCGTTCTAAGTAACTACCTTTTCTTGTTTTCTTTGAGATACGGTAGGTGGTAGAGCCTGTATACGGTTCGCCCGGGGCGGTACAACCGCCACACCCATTTCTGCCGTGAAATAATTGTTGTTCAACAATTGTGTTTCGGTCGGAAAGGTGTGGATGCCGG
>DWLO01000086.1:0-27951 GCA_018245335.1 Dalla quadristriga
GTATTAAAGTACATTATTATGGGCAATTAAATTATTATGGGTAAATTAAATTAAATGGGTCAATTATCCAATTATTATAAAGTTTATCCCATTGAATAAAAAATGTTGCATTAATGAAGTGTACAAGTGCATCTTACAAATAAATAAAATTGTAGGGTCTCTCTAAAAGTGAAGTGGCGATAGCGCAGCTCCGCCAATCATGCGGTTGCCCGATGTCATTGAGTAGGTCCATATTCACTTGTTTAGTCAATAACTCCTCCACTTATCCACACCGGAGCAGCGTGTCTGGCCTCCTCTGGAGTGAGGTTTGCTCTCTATTGGGTCACATATGAGATGTCGCAAACTCACTTCTTACACGTGGGTAGGACTAGTTGGCTGGTCTGCTTGGTGGCCTCGACGCAGGCGCGGCGCTGGCGGCGCACGCGCTCGCGCAGCTCCGGGCAGTCGTGCGGCTGCCCGATGTGGATGAGCAGGTCCCGGAATAGCGCCAGCTGCACGTTGATCTCCGTTATTAGCTGGAAGTTGAACTGATCTGATGATGGAGCCGAAAAATTGTAATGGAAGAGCATTCCTTTTTCTACAATTTAATCATTTATTACCAGTCATAGAGTTCCTAATTGGTGTTAGTAGCAAAATCCTTATAACTATGTTAGTAAGTAATAAATACAGAACATACACATTTATAATTAGAGAGATAGAGTAATTAAATTTATCACAACATCAATCAAAGTCTATCACTATAAATAACCACCATTACTACAACACTTGACTACGGTTGGAAGCAGGTCATAAATTAGTGGCCAAGAAATGAACCGCAAAAATTGTGATGATATGGTGTATTGCCTGCGCTGAGATAAATTGAGGAGATCCACTAATTACCCGGTCTTTCCCAGTTCAACCGCAGTTCTAGTGATCCCGTTTGAAATTGATTTATTGCCCGCTCTATCGTTTTTGTACGAAAAGGAACAACTTTTTCGTACTAGATAGACCAGATGTGACGTGCATATAAATACGACAGACATTACTTCATAAAACAGCAATGGAACCAAACTGATGAGTCCTACAGTCATTTATCACCGAGTCGCCGAATCGAGTCCCGCGTGACTCTCACGAGGAAATGGCACTTTTTGTAGCCAGCGTTTCAGTATATGCAAGGGTAGGTTTTCTATTATAGAAAATTATTAGCTGGCCAAACTGATGTATGGCTTTCTATTAATTCTCTGTGTCAGCTCCCAGTCGGCTGTGAAGATATAAAAAGGTTAGCTTGTAGGCTAGTTCTCTAGTTATACCTACGTAAGGCAGTCCGTTCCCTGATGATTTGTAGGGATGTAAGTAGATTTGGAGCGCTAAAGGACGCCGTTTATTTTATGTTTGTTAGGGATGTGATAAAAAACTAAGCCATGAGCCGAATTTATAACTAATCGGGGTTTTGTATTTCATATATTTCTTTTTGGAAGTAAGAAATTTATCATTGTTACATTACTGGAGATGAATGTACTCTTGGAATCAGTAACCTTACAATTAAAAACCGTGACTGTTTGTGTTAGCTAAGAGCAAGTTGGGTGGTAACAATAAAATAAAAATAATTATAATTAAATGAAAATTCCTTAAAATTTTAAATCAGGTCACTCTTGAAATTGATTCTAACCTGTCTCACTAAAAAAACAAGATAAATATATTCGTTGATATAGCTAGCTGTATTTACATATT
Organism: Dalla quadristriga; assembly: GCA_018245335.1. NCBI lineage: Eukaryota > Metazoa > Arthropoda > Insecta > Lepidoptera > Hesperiidae > Dalla > Dalla quadristriga. The sequence goes on from DWLO01000086.1 coordinate 1,711, forward strand.
TTATGGAAAAAATTGCTTTTCGTTCCAACCAAAGTTCAAACGACTCCAGTTGGAGATGAAACGAATTTTATATTTTACATTATTTTAGTTTTCTACTTCGACTTTCAAAGGGTTGTATTGACATGAATAATTACTTACGACGGAGTATACAGAGGACGACGAAAGGTGAAGATTTAATGAAGCTTGAAAATGTTGAGCTCGTTTTATACGCAATTAAAATAATAATTTTTAACGAACATTCACAGAAAATGAAAATGAAAACGCCCATGAAAATCTGTGACAAACTTCGAACAGGACTGTACCAAAGGACTGGACTACAACAATACAATACACCAGGACGGAATATACAAATAAAGAAATAACAGCACATTCTATACAATAGGCAGTCTTATGGCTAAGAGCTATCGCTTATCGATCTCTTCCAGACAACCGTGAAGAACACAAAGAAAGGTACAAGATGCAATAGAAATATTAGTTGGTAAGTATTCGTTGGTACTTGGACTAGTTAGTTAGGGATTTAGGACTAGTCCCATAGTCTAGTTAGAAATACGCGTAGTGATTAAAAGATTTTACTATGTGATAGTTAGAACATGTATTCGGTTTATTGTTTGTACCACATAAAAAACGTACAAGAAACAAGTTGACAAAGAGAAGCACAAAATAATCGCTTAAAAATGAAGCAGACGGATCACGGACCAATGACGGAGTACTATGGAGTGTTAAAATGTTAGTAATGTGCAACATGTACGTGATTGGTGAGTTCGCTATAGTGAGCGTGCGCTCAAAAATAATCAACGTAAGCGCGAAATATAATTTGAATTATTTTTTTAGACAACAATACTATTTGACGGGCTAAAACAAGTATTATGGAAAATTTCAAGTACGTAATCGTGTTTTTTTTTGGGATACTTAGATTATATAGACAAGAATCATATATTCAAAAATTAAGTTCATAATTCAATAAATGGAGGAAATGAGGGAAATTGAAAACACACCGAACACCGAGATTATCAACTTTGCGGGCCTTTTATTGCAGTCCATTTGCGGCGTCGTGCGTCGTCTCACGGAATTTAAACGCATCAATTGTTGGCGTTTTAAAACCTTTTAATATTTATGTTAGGTAAGATTTTTTATTCTTGCAACAATTGAATTGATTTGTCAGCAGTGTCATTTGACTCTATAAATCCATTCTACCAGCTTCAATCCTGTCATTCAACTTCACGTAACGCTTAACAATTCCGAGTGATCCTATCGTAATCCATCATCAATGCCTACGTAATGGGGCGACCTCATCTGTTTCATCGAACCGTGACGTAACGTATCACCGTGATACGTATTATCGTGACATATTCGTGCGATCATTGGCAACGAGTACCAATAAACGGCTCTACTCATACGAGAGCGCGATGAATGCATATCTGACACGTGTACGAAATGTGCACACTGTCTTTTTATTTAAACGAGAGACCGTTAGTCAGTTGGGCTTGTGAATATTAGGTGTAAATAGGAATATTAGTTGGTTAGTATTCGTTTGTAATAGAAGTTAGTATAAGTTAGTCCTGATGGTAATTAGTAATCCCAGTTAGTAATCGCGAGTCCTATTAGAAGGTGGTCTCAGAAGCGTTGCTATCCCCGAAGACTGAGGTGGTGGCCTCTTGTATAAGCGTAACTGTCATCCACACATTTCGGACCCGAACACAATTGTTGAAAAACAATTATTCCACGGCAGAAATGGGGTACCGCTCCGGGGGGAACCGTTTACAGCTACGAGTATGCAATTCGCTAACAATAGTCTCACCCTCAACCTCGCCCTCAAACTCGACTTTACTTGTCAGTTCATACAAGAACTGTCAAACTGTCGATTCCCGTGGTATACTGGCCGCAATTTTTGGCCTAGCGGCTGAAAGTGGAACTAACTGAATTTTACTTATATATGCTTTTAAATTGATCGACGACAGCGACTCCGTCAGCAATCAGTCACCGGGTCATTGAATTTTGTAGACCTATCTCGTCGACGAGACCAGGTGTCATTGTGATCGGTAGCGACCGTAAATCTTGATACGGTGCCGTGTTTCGAAATAAAGTATCAAGATCATTCGCCAAGCGCCGCTTGATATTTGCGTCGCCGTTATACATATGCATCGAGTATTGGCATCTCAAAGCCTTTCAATATTTATGCTAAGGGATTAGGTTTTGTAGTCTCCAAATACTTAGATTCTAAATCTATTGCTTTGAAATAACGTAAATGGTACGTTGAAGCTTTTCATAGAAATAGTGAGTACTTACTTGTACTAATATATTCGAGATATTACTAACAGAACCATTGGGTTGTAATGTAATGGTACGGCTGTCGCACAAATGTTACTTTCGGAACTCTTCCATTAACCGATTTTACGCAACAATTTTAGATATACTTCTAACACACACTAATACATACATCTAGTATTACTTCGTGTGTACAATAAAGAGTATTCTATCTATCTATCTATCTAATACGTAATTTTTTTTTAGCATTAATAAATTACTATAACACTATTAATTACGCCTGACCTATGATTTGCAGCGCAAGCATTTATTATCTACCTACTAATTCTAAATCGTGTTAACATAGGAACAGCTAATTAATTATATTCAAATCTTTCTTACTTGTTTACCCATTGGATCCACCTGCTTTAATCCTATCGCTTAATTTCCCCTAACCATATAATATTTCCAAGCGCTCCCAATTATTTACTCCCAATGTCGATAATTCAATTCGGCAAAGCATAGCTGGTCTCCACCAACACTCAATGTGCACGAAATAGCGCGCCTCCGTCTGTATAATGCTACGGTTATACAGGATAGACAGATATACAGATACTATACAGTGACAAATAGGAAAATAAAAGCTTTAATATTCGCGTCTTAATACTTCTACGTTTTCAAATAAGTAGCAGACACAAGAAATGGGTAGGTATAGCAAATGAAATGTATTCCCAAAGAAGGTCCTTCATTTTCCAACACGAAACGGCGATTCCATTGTGATCACTCAAGACGAATTACGAATCGGCTTTCAATAAATGTTTGTGGACTGTACCACTTAATTGAAAATTAAACGTAATATTTATAATGGTATTTCATTCTTCAAGTAATAACCGATTGTTTATTGATAATAACAGTAGAACAAAATGAGTGAAAGCGAATCGTTGGAGCATAACCGCCGAGTAGTGCTTAAGTAGTTGGCTCTTCACTCTTGTCGTGTTTCTTGACTTTCTTGCCGGGACAAAGCAGAGTCGTTTGATTTTAATAGCAAAATAGAACAGTGACAGAAGAATAGAATGAGTTCTTAAACTAAAGCTCAAAAGATTTTAGAATATTCGTGACGAATATTGACCTTTACATGGAATTAAATCGATCAAAAACACATCTAACATCACATTTCTAACATATATGGCGAAAAGCATATTATTTTAAGTAATGTAACTGATATACTTAAGTAGGATATTTTCAGAATATTTTCATCATTAGAAGTCAGTATAAATTATGTTGTTAGATGTCTTTAGGTGCACTGTTACGTAGTGCTCTGTTGTTACGAAGTAACAAGTGAAGCTAATGAACATAAACTTAGAAAAAGTCGGCTGAAGCGATACCCTATGTTAATCCCGATTGCTGTTGTAAAATTTGCTAAGTAACTGATTGTAGATTATTCTATGGTTATATATTTTAAGTGTATCAAAGGGTTTATATAGAAAATTTTGAGAAGCCGAAGTAAAGAACAACAAACAAGGTCGAACCCAATAAGCTTAGGAGCTGAAGATGTTCTGCTTACTTGCCATAGTAGCTTGCCAAAGCCTTGTTTTCTTTAAACATAATATAGACTTACTTATGGCTTGTAGAAAGAAGGGTTGAGTCGAGTCTTCATTTCACATGAACAGTTGTTGGTGAGAAAGTTGCGGAATATGCTACTAATGAGTAGACGTACGAATATGGGCGCTACGGTACTTTTGAGAATCGGTTATTGTTACATTACTCATTCCTACTCGTGACTTGGTAATAACAATAGAAAGCTTCTGACATTGTTGCTATGTAAAGTATGTACGAAGCGATGATAGTCCAATGGTTAAGACTTCGGCCTCTCATTCAGGGATCCGGGGTTCAAATCCAGGATCGCACCTTTTCTAAATTATGTGCGCTTTAAGTAATTGAGTGTCACCTGCTTTCTGTAAAGGAAAACATCGGGAGGAAATCTGTATGCCTGAAAGTTGTACATAAAGTTTTCAAGGATGGATGAAGTCTGCCAATTCGCACTTTAGCGTGGTCAACTATGGCCTAACCCTTCTTATCCTGAGAGGAGACCCGGGGTCAGTAGTGGGCCGGTGATGGGTTGTGATACTGAAAGTATGTACTATTAAATAGGCATGTACCTATTTATACAGTTTAATCTGTAAATATGAAACAACCGCTTTTTATAGCGTTTTCACTTAGATTAATTTAATGAGCCCAGAATCAACTTACGGCGGTTTTTTCAATCCTGTCTATTCTTCCACCCTTACCACGCTGGTATTTGTGTGGATGCGATTGTTAAGTTTCCCATTTCAAATTGTACATTGATAAGGTCTTATTATTAAAATCCTATGCTCACTAGGATTATATGTGAAATGTAAAAATGAGGAAGTCTATATCTCTGATATATTATTACAACTAGTAGGTACATAGTTTAAACCCCAACTTCATTAAACACAGAGGTTGCAAACATAATTTTTTCAAGGTCCTTAAAAATTCTGTTATACCTAAAAGAAGTTGGAGAGGGAAAAATAAAATGGCCGTCCTCGCAAATTTCATGTTCACAGAGGAAATTAGGGACGAAATATTTTATAAGTAGGTACAAAATTAGTGCATTTTACCTCATTATTAATACAACAAAGACTACTTTGCAAACAAATTGTATTGTCTTATAAGACATAATATAAAGCTTCAGTTTAAATAAATATAAATAAAATAGCTTTTTGTTTGTATACTTGTCCAATTTCTTTTTCTTAACTGTGCGTCTGGGGTATCGTTGTAGAGCGCTTAGAGAATCAGATAATAAGAAAATCTCATGGAGAATAGAAATACAAAGCTTACTGAGATTGGGAAACACTGTTAAAGAGTTAGCATAATAATATAAAAATATTTAAAAAACCGACTTCAAAGCTACAAAGTTATAATTATATAATATACGTAATATTGAATACAGGCTGCTCTTGACGTATACCCTATGAATTAAAAAAAATATTCAAATCGGTTCAGAATGATGCAATGCATACAAAAAAATACACTGTAGAATTCATAACATCCTCTTTTTGAAGTCGGTTAGAAGAGAAATTCATCAGCGGTCCATGATAGAGATTGGGAAAAACTGTTTAATGATTTAGTTAGCAGAACAAAAGAGATAATTGTCAGCGTCCACTACTAAAGATGAGACTCTATCAAATCTCATATCAGATTAATTAAGACCATAATAACCGTAAACGTCCATACGCCTTATTAACATTATGGAAACATTATTAGCTCGATATTTTCCCACCCCGATTAAGCAGGTCATGAAAAATGTTGTGCGTGCTTGAAATTTGAACAAAGCTCATCACATTTGTATGCATTTGTGTGCACCAAAAGTAGTTTGAGTGGTAATAAAACTTACGCTGTGAGCTTACGCTGAGCTGAGGGTCGTATCATGCAAAATTGCTTTTTAGGTGTCCCCGTGGAATATGACATTAAAGTTATTATATTGCAGTCTTAGTTAGGATTGGCTATTCTTTGCTTTAGTTATTGTTCTGAGGAAAGGAGGCGAAGGAAAACACCGCGAGGAAACCTGCATGCCTGAGAGTTCTCCATGGTGTTCTCAAAGGCGTGTGAAGTCTGCCAATCCGCACTTGGAAAGCGTGGTTGACTATGGCCTTCCCAACTTGGGAGGTGCTCAGTAGTGTGCCGTTGATGGGTTGTGGATGATAGTGATGATTGTTTTGAGGTAAAAAAAATGTTCACGGGCTGTCGCCTCTTTATCGTGTGGCTTTCCAAGAAATAAATTACAATTAAATATATTTACTTACTTGCTATCGTCCACGTTAAATTTTTGATCAATATTCGCGTTTAAAAGTAGCCTATGACTTCCGTGCCTCAAACTATCTATATACCAAATTTTATGAAGATTGGTTGTATCAAACAAACACATTTCGCATTTATAATATTGGTAAGACATATTTGCTTCTTTCAAATCAGAATAAAAGTAAATTGAACAATAAAGGCTGCTGAAACGTAAACACTTCCCCAGATAAACTTTACTCGGATTCTAGCATTCAAAGTCCGTAAGCATAGTTCGCGCATGAACAAGAACTACAGATGAATCCGCAGAAAAGTGCATAATTCTGGCAGGGAATAGCTACATTGCCATCCATAGCGGGCTTGCTCTGAATCTTCATTGCGGTAGTCACGTGATTGCGAAATCAAAATACTGTTTTGATTGCAGTGTAATAGAACGATTATAATAATGAAGTATTCATCCGGATTCTACGAGTAATTTTGGTGTCATTGGGCGTAAGTATGTTTAAATAGTTTAGTTTGTATTTGCAAAACACTCGACGTATTTTGTTGAGCGTCTGCTCATTAATAAAACATGTTTCTAGCTGTTCTTTGCAGCTCCACCCGCGTATATTTTTTGCACACGTACTTTATCACCCTTACGGATTGAATTTCAAAAATCACTGAAATAAATGCTTCATTATTTACAGAAAGAAGAACAAGATTTTTTTAAGATTGCCGTCCCTTGAATGAACTCCTGTTCATTCAATTTACTTACTAAAAATTGCTCGTGCTCTCCGCTCCCCGCCCACTCTGAAAAAACCTATAGGTATATAAAATAGTTAAATGGCTGCAACAAAACCTACCAACCTCACTTAAGAGGCCTATCTCATTTTTGCGTGTCTCTCGCTCGCACGTTCTAGCATTTTCAATGATTGTAAAAGTCTAGTTAGACTTTTAAAAATATGTTTTAAATGTTCGTTGGTTTAGTGGTTAAAATGTTATAGACGCGCATTTTTAAATTTTTTACTGTAATTGAAAATGTTACAATGCGAGAGAGATTTGAAATGTGACGTTCCACATAAAGACGGCGCCCCTATGTTCCCCACAGGTACCTAAAAATCTGACGAAGGCAGTGGAGAACCAGAAAACTCATAAAGTCGACGTGGTGCCAATTAAATGAGACTTAATTCTAGCTCTCGAATTTAAAAGGCAGATTGATGAATTGATGATCAGGCGATTAAGACTTATCTTCGGGTTAGGCACACTTTATGAACAAATTAAAGTATTTGCTGATAATAAAATGAAACCAATAAGACTACAGATTATGCACCCATCTTCATCTGTATCATCGGGCTGTGTCGTATCTACGAATTCTCGTATTATAGCTCAGTTTGGTCGTAGCGGCTCTGTGATCAGATCGGGATATATTTGTCATTTGTCCCTTTTGTGTCGCTGATAGTATATGAGAACTGCCACGCTTGACACAGATCATGATACTGAATCAAAATATGTCCACACCTGATCTGCTTTGAGAAAATGGTGGGTATGGAGGTACGACACTGCTGGATAATACAGGTGAGGACGCGCCGTTATGCAGTATCTTACTCTGCGTTGCCAAGTGTGGAACTTGGCAGAGTATTGCAAAAACAGACATTTTTATTACTGCAGCCAAATTAAACTATTTACCGTTTTTGCTCTGGTGGCAGTGAAAAATAAACGACTCATAGTTAGTTGGTAGCCACAGCTGTTACAGTTTACCTAATTCTCAGTCGGGTTTTCTTGGATGCTTTTGGAGACTTCACCCAAGGCGAGATGTGTTGTTTCCACAGATAAACATAGAGTAAGTACCATGGATACCACGAATTTGTTAACTGGACCTAGCAGTATTGTCAATCGTACAATCACGAGCTCTCCTCTCAATTTAGAATACTAGATTCTACCACTATGCAGTGTGTATTCTTACTAGATACAAAAAAAACATAGTCGATAAAATAAATTAAAAACATCATCTTGACCTCAATAATTGTAATGTTTTATAGGCCATAGGCCAAGTAAGGCAATTTTTTTTAATGTTTTGCTACATGACAAAAATAAACATATTTGCGGAGAATCAAAGAGCATTACTCTCAGTTTCGGTACGTAACCTATTGAACCATCTGTAGATTGATGTTTAATTTGTTTTGAACGGCTGCAGCTTTGCTGAGTGGTAGCTACAGTGGAAGTTTGCTCAAAACACTTAGGTGAGTATGAACCTTGCTCATTAGAGCAGACACGTTATTAATATTATATCAGGACTTAAAAAAGATAATCACTATGACAATTTACTGAAGTAATTAAATACCGATAGAATGGTTTGTCTTAAATGAGATGAAAATAACAGAAAGAAAATATATAAACTATATATAGCAACTTGCATTATTCACATTATGTTTTAAGAATTTTATAATGTATTTAATTACTTTCTGTAAGAAAATAATGACTGCTTGGAAAATGGCGAGTGAATATCGAAGCGTTCCCTGTATTCTTATTGTGTTTATTCAATCCTGGAAAGACTACGGCGTAGAATATCAAATGACCCTCTCGCATGTCTCGTTGAGTAGGTTCACAAGTTTCTCTGACGTAAACATCTCGTGTCGTTTGTGTCGCGTTTATGTCATTTGTTTGCGGTGTGAATTTTTATGTTTAAATTTCATTCATAAGTTAATTCATAGAACTTTTTCCAAAACTGCGATCATTGCATGGGAAAAATGATTTTTTAAAAATTTCAAAGGTGAACATTTTATAGGATGTTTAAATTTGTTTGGAAAAGTAATTCCTCCGGCGATACATTTTTCGTGCACTGTCTTTTAACTGTCTTCTACAACTCCTCATCTTAAGGTGTCTGAAAGAAATCGTCTAACTAACAGACCCTCGTACAGTCCTATTCGTAGTTTGTCACAAATGCCCATGGGCGGCAGTGGACAGTGGGACTACTCCCCCGTTCGCTAGAAGTACTCATCACGGAGAAAAACATGTCCGAGTAAAGGAAGGTTACTTACCGAGCTCGCGCTGGGCTCGGGCGGCTCGTGGTGGTACGCGGAGAGGTGTCGCGCGGGCCCCGCCATGCTCTCACCGCGCGCTCTCACATCGCGCCACTCCGCACGTCGAACGCTCGACCGACACGCCACTCAAACACGTTCTCTTTTTAAATTTAACACGCATGGGCATGGCTCAGCATGTGCGCTTGCGTGTCGTTGGACTGAGTATTATTACAGTTACTGCAGTGTAAATAAGTGAAGTAAGAATTTTATTTACACTATGCTTAGTCTTAGATTTGCTTTTTTCAATGACAGTTTTACACTATGTATGTGTTGTGAGAATAGTATATACTATATCTCTATATCTATTTCATATAAACTATATCTCATATAAACTTTTATCCCCTATTCAACTCCCTTAGGAAATGATTTTTGGTAATAATAGTACCGTTGTCTTGTTCTTTTTAAATTATTGTTAGCTCATTAAAAATAGGAGGAAGGTGCGTGCCTGTGATAACAGAGCTGAGTTTAACTGACAGCAGCGATGTATCAAAACCTAGATACACTATACTATAAGATGTCATGCTTGTAGCCCGCTTAGAAGTTAATGGCTACATATGACATCCATTTGCACTCTTGGTGTATTGGTCGTGGTACCTCATCTATAGTTATGATACATCGTTGACTGATAATTAATTTTAATCAGAGTTGAGATATTACAGAATGAGCTAATGAGTAAAGGCGGTGTATTTTGAATATGTGTCAAGTGTGAACGAGGCACGCCTGCGGTTTCTATACGCACGTACCGAATAATATTTAAATTGGCACGAACGAGCTTATAATAGCAGAAGTTTTACTTTGTTGTAAGAGAGGAAATTCTCGGAAATTTTCAGTACTATACGCTTAAGTATATTTATAAATAATGAGGCACCTATATTTATTTTATTTATGTGTTCAGTATAGCAAAGGAGCATCCACTGGACATCTGTGACAAACCTCCAATAGGAATGTACGGAGAATGTTAGTGTAAGTTAGTCCTGTTAGTAATCATTAGTAATCGCCCAGTTAGTAAGAATTAGTAATCGACTAGTTAGTAATCGATAGTGTTTTACCTATTTTAACTATGTAGATTTTAATTAAATGCTTTGTGTAATTTTTTCCAAATTGAGTATACGTATCTGTATTTACCGGGGAAAATAGTCCTCGCACCCTAAGAAGTCTCTTGGAACCCACCTCACATAAAGCCAAAGTCGTATCTGCTAAGGTTCTTTTATTAAGCTATCCTCGTGACGTGTCATCATCGAGTCACTGGCCCACTACGATTGGCAAGTTCGTGTGAGTTGACCTTAACCGCCTTTGAAAACAGACTTACCGGTTTCCTCCCATCTTTTTCTTAGCCATTAATGCAAGAGATATTTTATAGCTTACTATACTCATAAAAAGTTATAGATTCTAACGTCGGACTCTCGCGACATACACCGATATTTTAATCATACGGATTTTCACACGGCTTTTCATGCGAATATTCACACGGCTATCTACAGGTGGTAGAAACTGTATACGGTTCGCCCGGGGCGGTGCCACCGCCACACCCTTATCTGCCGCGGAAAAATTATTTTCAAACTGTTGTGTTCCGGTCGGAAAAGTGTGGATCCCGGTTACGCTTATACAAGAGGCGACCACCTCAGGGATAGCAACACATCTGTTTGACCAGCTTCGAATAGAACAAATTTAATACTAACGATTACTAACTGGGATTACTAATATTTGCTAACAGGACTAAGTATCACTAACAGTCCTAACTCGTACAATCCAATTAATATTTCTATTAATACCGAATACTAAAAGGACCAACGAACTACCTAATAGTCCCTCCTACTTCCTAGTCACGTATGTACAAGGACGGCCAGTGGTTGGTGGGTCTCCATGCTCTTTTGCTATTCTTATCAGGTAAAAAAATAATTGCCGAAGTACCTAATCATCCTGAGTACATACATGCCATCGCTAGTACCGCAGATTTGGATATGACAAATGGAAAATGGAATTCCTACCTACTCGTAGTTGCAAGGGGAACTGTTGTTTATTTAGCCCAATTCGACAGAAGATTAAGATATCTCAAAGTATTTATATTATCACAAAGTGTTTGGGCGGAGGGAGCTCTTCTCTATAAATTTAGCTTGAGTGTATGGTATTTATATAAATTAGGCATGTTTAGTACAAACAAGCTCAGAAAATGTTTGAGGATTGCGTGAAACACGTGTACACGCGTACAATATAATAAACTTAACTTATCTAGCTAATAAATCAAATTAAATCGTCTGTCTGTGATATTGAAATTAAGGTCAATAATTAAATGGAATATGCTATTTATATGACACCTAATATAATCAACCATTTTTAGAATTTTTGTCTGTCTGTCTGCAATTATTGCCGCGGAGAGGCTTCGAAACCACTTAAAGGATTATGATGAAATTTTCAGCGATCTCTGCCAGTCAGCTTACGGCGATGGTGAAAATATGTGGTAGGTGCATGGCAAGAAGTTCCAAACAGATATAATGTAAGAATGTATAATATAAGGAAACACGTATCTTAACTTTTAACATTTTCTAATTTCACCACAGAGTATAAAAAGGGATAACAGTTTTTATGAAAAAATATTCTCCAATCATCTTAAAAATTTGTAATAATACATTAGTATCCGTAACTCTTTTCAGGAATTCTTAGAATTCAGCCGCTCAAGGGTAAAAAGGGTTTTATGAAAGACAGTGTGGTATAATTTAATTATACACTTTATACCTACTCAGAATATAGATTTCAGTGTTGTCGAAAATTTTGTTTGTCTTTTTTTTGTTTTCAATTAACAAAGATTAATAAATTATTGGCATTATTTTATAAACTCAGAGATTTAAAACTCAAATTTAGGAGCTAGTAGTAGGCCAAAAAAGATTTCAGATAAGGACTAATCATTGCTTTTTCTTTAAAATTTTATTTACTGTAAGCGAAAGGGTATTCCAAAAATTCCCTTACTATCCCTTCGGTGGTTAGATAAGAAAAGAAACGAAAGAAAAACATTTATTGTTTACTGCTGGTTTATAAAAGATATAACAATAAATAAAATAGTTCACAACAGTCTATCCTATGCGGACACAATAATTTTTTGAATGATTTGATAACTTTACTTTTATATTTTAGCATTCTACTGTCACTTACATCAAGGGTTACTAAAAAGATATAATAGACAACAAATAAGTTCTCAAGACCCTATCCTTTGCAGTTTAGTCACTGGTCTTACAGTTTATTTTTAAATAATTTTGTATCACCAATGGCACAATTTCTCCATATAAGCATCACTTTTAACAAAAGAATTTCTCACCGCTTCGTATCTAAGAGGGTAGAAGGGAAGGGATGGGAATTATTTGATAAGCTATTATTGGGTAGCGCGCCGGGATAATGGATTTGTAATCTGTAATCCTCGACGACATTAAAGACATGACTTTGCATAATTATACTACATATTTATAAGGTGCGGTGGCAATTTGAGGCTTCTTATTAGCTCTTCCCCGTGACATCAGCCTCCTTGATTTTGATATCCAAATTCTGACAAGAGCAAATACATTATATTAATTAACATTGGCACTATTGGCACGGTTGTGTACTGTTACAGTAATGCTAGGTAAACTCTTAACTTTTTTTTCTTTCTAGATAACAGTAGTTAATGCCTGCAAAAATCCTTTCCAGTTAAAATCCGGTTAAACAGACGAAATTATATTACACGGATTTTAAATTCGAACTGACTGTAAATTACAGATTTAGACATTTCTTATGTCCCTCCCTATTGCGTTTAACATAAAATGCATAGGTAAAATGAGCATACTCTGTCTTAACTTTTATTAAAATAACAGTTTTACCGACTAGTGTGAATTTTAAGAAATGCTGAAATTGGAATACCACGTAAGCATAGATATGTTTCTGTAAAAGTGCATGAATTTTGGATTTTTTTGTGTTATAGAGAGCTTGATATAAAATCAGTATTTCCCATACAAAGCTTTGTCTTGCTTAGAAGTTAGTTTTTTTAAAATGTCATATTATATCCTTACAGTATTCCTAAAAGGTGCCCTTACTCTCTCATAAATAATCACCCTCAATTACATTAGATCAATACTTCAGTAGTTTTAACGCTAACCAAAACAAAACTTTAGTTAGACGAACTTTTGTTTATCCTAACCAAACCGTGCGCTATAAACGAAATAAAAACTGTGAAAGCCCCGTGAAAGTGAATACAATCCTATTAAAGTTAGAAACAAACTTTTGAGTACGGTTTTCCCGAGCGCGAACCCTGTGTGTAGTAGCTGTAAACTTTAGTGTAAGTTGGAAGTGGAGTCACAAGTGAGTGTCACTGTGTGTAGCGACGACCGCGCGTAACCCATGTGCGTTTCGTAGCGTGTTCGTAGCGCGGGAGCGACGGCCGGCGTAGCGGGCGCCAGCGCTCGACTGCCGCAGATTGCGGTGCCGGCCCGCCCGCGCACTCCGCACCGTAATGATTGACAAAATACTTCACCTGTGTTTTCTTATGGCGCGTCCCCATCTGTTACATCGAGCCGTTATTTTACAAAAAAAATCTACTGGGTAGAACAGAAGCCAAGTCATGTAGAATCTGGATATGGTTCACCTGTTCTGCATTCAGATCGGGGCGTGCAAAACTTGGAATCGGGAGGCGTCGAACAATCTTGATACAGAATCAAGATACCCCACATTGACGATCATGAATGATTATGCTATGCAATCTCGGGCAGGTCGTAGTGTATCCTTACAAACGCTTAAGGCGATACATTGATCCTCACTTCGAGCAAACGGATCACAGAACAATCACAGAAGTTTAAAATGACAGTGTTGCAACTATTACACGTACGTAAATGGTGAGATGGCTATAGTGAGCGTGCGCTCGAAAATATTCCACGTACTCGTAAGCACCTAAATACTTTTAAATTTTTTGCACTTAACTATACGGTTTAAGAAAATATTCTTAAAACGTATAGTTTTGTGCAAAATATAATAATATTGGATTTTTTTGAAATGATTACTTACTAAAAATAATTACGTAAACTAATTTATAAAAATATAGTAGTGGCACAGAAAATAGAAAATAATTAGCGACTGCTTAAAAATATTTTTTTCTCTAGAAAATTTCGATTTAATATCATTTTGTTTTCTTTTTGTAGTTTTATGTTATAGCCAACATCTGTTTGAAATTAAGATATTATCATTATTATTAAATAATCCTATAAATGAAGGAAAATTAGTGGAATTTAAAACTTACTAAAACCTTAAATGTAACCATACGACGGGATGGCTACACAAATCAATGATATAAACGGGGAAGTGCGCTTAGAAACAAAACGCTCGCGTAAACAAGTGTGAAGTCTAAACGGGTAACACGTATCGATGTAAACGAATTTCTCAGACCGCATCCAGTAACACATGACTGGGGTAATAATTCACGCCTTCGCCCAACGGATCACGCTTTCAGCGTATGGGTTTCCGTTTCGATAATATAATAGCGCATCCCATATGTGCCTGAACTTTCACCCCGGAAATGGAAATATAATAGCTTCTAGTAGCGGAACCTGTTCATGATATATCTACATGATGTACGATTGAGTTTGAAAAAAATTTATAAACTCAGTCATCATCATCACAACCTATCACTGGCCCACTACTGTGCACGGGTCTCCTCTCAGGATGAGAAGGGTTAAGCGATAGTCCACCACGCTGGTCAAGTGTGGATTGGCAGGCTTCGTACGCATTTGAGATAATTATGGAGAACTCTTAAGCATGCAGGTTTCCTCACTAAATTTTCCTTCACCGAAAGCAGATGAAATGCCATTACTTAAACCGCACGTAACTAGGATTTTAACCTCAGAGCCCGCGTAGGAGGCCGTCTTGGTCAATCGGCTATCATCTATCAACTATGCAGTTAATTATTGTATAGTAACTCAATCACTGGAATTGATCGTAACTATTAAATAAAATAAAATAAGAAAAAAAAATTTGTCAACGAGCTCTGAGTAAAAGAGACCTTATTATTGTAGAGACTACTCTATAAGTGAAAGATGCATGGAAGTGTACAATACAATACAATGCAATACAAGACTCTTTATTGTTAGAGGACCGTTAGTGTGAATTAGTTATTTTAGTAAATATTATTAATCGTTAGTCTTATTCCAAGCTTTCTCACAGCAATCTCGGAGGACTGAGGTGATCGCCTGTTGTATACGTGTAACTATGTAGTAGTTTTTTTACCACCTACTAGATACGAACCTTAAAATTCTTCTAGTGGACAGTCTGCTCAGCAAGACATAGGTACACATACATACCATATTCAACAAGAAATATATCATTTAATTATAAATGCCATCAGTGTTCATTTACGCAACTTAAGCTGGTAGCTCGAAGGAAATTATCGAGTTATCGAAGCAATCAACAGGCGATCGAGTGTACCTGAATATTCGATACCCGTTCCAGTCGTTGACTTCGTTCGCTCCGACAGTTTCATTTTACATAAAAATACATATTTTTGCTAGCGTTCATCCGTTTCGCTTCCCTCTCGCTCGCAGATTTTAACATTTTCAACGATTTTAATGTTTTCTTCAAATGTGCTTCATTCAGAAATCATGAAATACTTTTCCTATACATTTTGTATGAAATGTGACTCGCAAGTCTGATTGTGATTAAAATGTGCCTAAAATGTCCGTAATTTTACTATCAAAATATAATTTAATTGTAACAAATTGTAAAATTATAAAACTTATAAAATTGTCTATCCGCGGTATGGGAAAAAAATGTGAAGTGCCGTAGGTAAGTGGTGGTTACGGAAGTGAGGTCGCGATGATCACCAGTACGTCTAAACCTTTTCTTTTATTTAACTACGTCCGATTGAGCGATAGATGGTACCAGGAGCGCAGCATTGACGGAGGATGGCACCCTCAACGATATAATCACTAAAAGGTATCCCTATGCCCGATTTCACTAACTACCCCTAATTTTAGGGTACGCCTAAATTGAGGGGACTACTTTTTAAGCGACTGCTATTTATTGGGAAAATTAAAATAAACACCTATCCAACCCCTAGTTTATAGGTACTTATTAATTTACTAACAGTTACACTTCTTGCGAGTCTACTCACAGATACACGTGCCCGTTTTTTTATTTTCTTGCGCTATTCGGAGTAACATTTTGGTCCATCGCTCCGGATTAATAATGAACCGCACTCGACTAAGAAGTTAGCAATATGCCAAATGGCAAAATTATGTACACAAATACTAACAAAACGGAAACAGAAAGCGCAGAACCCCACAAACAAAACCATATACGTGTCGATGCGGCGGCAGTCGTTTCAATAGTTATTGCGAGGTCAGCACGAAAATGAAATAAATAAACGCTCTGCGTTCAGTGCTTTTTATACAAATTCATCCCTAATGTACGTCGGTTGCTAAGTTTGTACAATTGAATGTAGTTAGTCCTTAACGCTGAAACGGCAAAACAGATCTAAATCTTTACCGTTGAGGTAATTAACGGCCTGGAATAATATTTATGCTGATTTTGACCCATAAAAGTCAAGAGTTATAGGAGCATTACGTTCAGACGGAATTATTCGTGACGTGGCTTTGCCCGCGGCTCCGCCCGCGTAAAATTCCCTTATCTTTTTAACTAAACTTTAACCCTAAAGCCCCTAAAACCCTAAACCCTAAACTTTAGAACGGGCTATCATAATTGAATGCATATACACAATATTCGTGTCTGAGCTGTTGACTGCTGAGGAGATATCTCGTATGGAGCCAACCCTGGGCGCAGCAGCCAGATTA
This sequence comes from Dalla quadristriga, assembly GCA_018245335.1. Taxonomy (NCBI): domain Eukaryota; kingdom Metazoa; phylum Arthropoda; class Insecta; order Lepidoptera; family Hesperiidae; genus Dalla; species Dalla quadristriga. Next base: position 18,629 of record DWLO01000086.1, read on the forward strand.
TGTTAGACTTTAGAACGGGCTTTCATTATTAAATGCGTATACAACATTTCGTGCACGTGCTGTTGACCACACGGTCAACAGCAACAATGAACAACTTGTTTAAAGCCATTTCAGCTTGCATGAGATGATCCACACAAACTAACAAACATTGCAAGCTAAATAAAAGCTTTAAAAAAAGGAAGCAAGTTGTTGAGGCAAATAAGAGCAAAATAAACATTCCTGATTACCCTAAACTGCACGCAAGCAGGTTGCTAAATCGGAATGATTTACCTCTCGAATTCAATCATAAATGCTTTAAAACAATTGCGAATTCAATCCGCATTTGTGTGTATAAGGTAAACTGTGTAACTACGAAGCTTATCGAGCTCTTGTTCAATTAACTGACAATCAAATGCGCCTCCTCCAACCTTCGTGTTTACACAATATTATTTCAAATAATATTCAGTACACTTCTGAGGATTTCACGGGTCCGTGATTGAAAACCACTTAATGGTCAAATTGTGTATCACATAGATAAACCCCCGTTATCGTTATATATTATATTATTATTATTATATTATCGTATATATTAAACAGTTACTTATCTATTAAAATACTTTTGTTTATGTAATATTTGCAGTGTTTTATTTGACGAAATAAACGTGTATTCTATTCTCTTCTATATTCTATTCTATATGAATAGCAAACGAGCATTCCCACTAACCGCTCCATCTGCGACAAACCTCGAATAGGGTTGTGCGGAGGACTGTTAGTAAATTAGTTACTCCTGTTAGTATTAGGTACTAATAGGAACATTAGTTGGTAAGTATTAGTTAGTAATAAGACTATGGAAGTTAGGAGTTTACAGATTATATGGAGAATCACAAGGAGAACACTATAAGTGGCGGCCTAAAGGCGGTCTTATCGCTAAGTAGCGATTTCTTCCAGACAACCTTTGGATATTAGTAATCGTTGAGTTTGTAATCGTTAGTAATTGTCCTACTTGGAGCTAGTCACAAGTTGGCACCCCTGAGGTGGTCGCCTCGGGTATAAGAGTAACCGGCATCCACACCCCATACCTTTCCGCTCAGAAAACAACTGTTGAAAAACAAGTATGACACGGCTGAAATTGCCACCCCGAGCGAACTATATACAAGCTCTACCACCTAGAGAATACCTGGCAAACCAGGCAAAATGTATATATTTGGTTTAAATTAACTGGTCCATTGTCTACAGTAGTCACAACCGCCTTAACTATAAGCAAAAAGAATTTTAGACTTAAAAATCCTCAGTAAAGTATTTTTGCTGAGTGACCTTGACCTTACCTGAATGAATCTTTTCTTTCGACTAGGTTATTAGCAGACAATGCGCTCTTTTGCTTGTAAATAAATAAAAACACATGTCACAGTGACGTAGATGTAACTACCTGCGTAAAAGTTTTAGGCGATTGTCTTATGTATTTTTAGTAGCAATTTTGTAATTCAGGATTACATAGGTAAGAAAAACAGAGTGGATTGGTTCTTGTAAAGATACACACTGCTATTCCCACGATCCATTTACTATTGAATACTTGGCTGCAACCTATAATGGCCCACTGCAGGGCACAGGTCACAGCTGAGGAGGCCTTAGCACATTTATTTTGTATACGGTTTGTCACTTTTATATTTTGAATTATATTTTATTATTGGAAAAATAGAACGTTTTTGACATGCGCTGACGTGTGCTTTGATAATAATATATTTTTGAGTCTCAGCTACAGATAACGTTTTTATTTTTATCACTGCCGGCTCTAACACCTACAAGTACTAACAAAATAATGTGGATGTAATTGTTTGAACTTCAATGACTATTATTTTACAATAGTACCTACTTAGGATATAGTGTCGAAGTCTACTTAAACATTATAGTGACGTGATACTACATCGCTACCTGTTGCGAGACGACGGTTATCTACGGCGATCCATTCCGCTCCCCCACTTACTATAGCCGACACGGCATTCCCGTCAGTAGATAAGATAAAAATACGAAGCTTATGAAGCAACAACCTCAGTTCTCAACGGTAGCAACGAATCTGTGATCAGCTTCGAATAAAACAAAATATTTATTTATTTTACTGTTTATTTGTAGATCTGTTAGTTTAAAGAAGGTGGACTGAATGTCTAATGCTCCCACTCCATCTTAACCAGTCACCCCTTGATGATGGCAAAACCGCCACAAAGGAGCGTACTTTATAATAAATATCTTTTTGTAGATTTCTTTTTTATCGCGTTCCGTGCGTGACTTAATTTTATGTTACACCCCGGGTTGACTAGCAGAAAATGCCACTTGGCGTTAAGTTCATTGTAATTAAACATTTTTTTGTTGGGTCTACTCTTTGTTATGTCTAGTGTATTAAACAAGTTATAATTTTTGAAATTATTATATTATTAACAAATAACAAACTTATTCGTATTACGGCGTTAAGTATTAATTGATTGCCTTTTTTGTATTGATAACAATACAGCTGGTCAATAGCTACCATACAAAAAAAAGACAAAGTCAATTAACAAACAGAGGAGAAAAAGGTATTGAACTGTTTTGTCTTTGCCTATTTAAACATAGATTATATTATGTAACAGTCAATGACGTAACAGTCGTATAATGAATTTGTTTTACAAGGATGTGTAGAATGCCGTATATATTTAAAAAAAAAATATTTTTAGAGTATCATAGAGAGTAGGTATTATTAATTTTGTTGGCAAACTTTTAATGATTACTCATAAGGTTAATTGATATACAACGTAAAAGCTCGTGGAGCGTACAGCAAACATTTTGAAGTGAAATTTAGCGTGTGAGCCAGATCCCGGCAAAGTTAATTGTAAAAACTGGGAAACGCTGCAAATAGACGTAATATGAATTCTGAACGACAAACTAAACATAATAAGTATCCAAATAATATAATAAATATAATAGTTTGTGAAAATTTATGTTTGTTTATCACGCAAATTGCTGAACGGATTTTAATGAAACTTTACAATGTTATAACTTAACGAGTATACACCAGAATAACACATAGGATGCTATCCTAAATATCATCCCCTAACAGGGTTGAATAGGGAATGAAAGTTTGTATGGAAAAACTACTTTTATGCGGGATTAGCCGTGGGTCAAACCTGGATAATAATACGAATAGCCTGTTATACGCTTTATACATGTCAATTTGGTGTGAACGAAAAGAACTGTCTGGCTTCAAGTCAATACTGTGACTTACTTTAATAGCCAGCTCCCGTTCGACGATTATTAACATTTCATCATTCAATAATTTGGTTAATTTCAGGCATAAAATGTCAATGTAGTCAGTGTAAAGCGTTTCCATTTCCAAAGAATCCTTACTAATATTATAAATGCCAAAGTGTGTTTGTTTGTTTTGTAAGTTATTTGGCATGATGATTCGTCCTTCCTTTACGCTGCAACAGAGCGACGGAGCCACGGGAAAAGCCTAGTATTAGAACATAACATGTGTATTTGGACACAAAGTAAAGCGGGCACGTTTTAAATGCCAGTTTAAGTACTTAATTGTGTTGCAACCCATTTTGGTACTTGCCCGAGTTGACTATGGTCGGTCCATGATCTAATTAATATGAATCTAACATCAAAAGGAGTCACGAAAAGCTTAACTTAATAATACGGTCGCGTGCGGCTAACAGTTTCGCTCGAAATTAACGAGCATCGGCCCATTTAGTGCTCTCCTTAGGAAAAATGCGACAGACGCACACCATTTGTAACGTCCTTGAGGAACTGTGGTTGTGTGAACTGCGAGCAGAGAAATATATTACACATTGAATTGAATGGTTTCAGAAAAAAGAGCTTTCTTCAACAAGATACTTTATCTGACTCGGTGTTCCAAGATATTTATCTAAATCAATCTATTTCGATCTGTATACTACTAGTACCTAATAGAGAGATAGATATATATGTAGTCGGGTCATAAGTTCTTTCACAACCTTTACAGCATGACATTATGTGAAGTCAGCTGTTACATCGCCACCATTTTGTTAGTTACAATGCGCTAAACATTTGTTTTTAATATGACAGCTATTTACGCAGTGCTTAAAGTTTAATAAGGTTTGTAAGTAAAAAGATTAATTAACGTTTATAAGTAAGACATTGTTAGTGTTTTAAATAAGTGGTGCTCTCTCGTGGTGGTTCTAGGATATAAATGGAAGGAACGGTAAGCAGTTTCCATTTCTGGAATTACGGTCTGCAGCTAGTTATTTTGTTAGCCCGCCATTGCTAGTACACATTTTTTTGACGATAAGGTAGATCAGTTAATTTAAAATAAATTATCATTATCATCACCACTCGCACATCATTGAATCGCGCCTATTCAACCTGCGTGATAATTAAAGGGACATACTATCCGGGTTTGTAGAAATAAACCATATGACTGAATAATTTAGCACCCATTTCAATTTATGGTTACCAAAGGGCGTTGTAATAACGTACTGATATTGTGAACTATGCGCGTTATACAAGGTAGGGTTATATTAAATGTAACCACGTACATATAGATATATAATATCACTATTTACAAGTCAAACTTATGGATGAATTTAAAATTTATAAGTTAAGTGAATAAGTTTTGTGCAGTATTTTCTCAAATATTTGCTATTGCTAATAGCTTCATCAATTAAGCTTATACCACCGTATATAGGTTCCACCACGTAGCAGATTTTGAAGCCAACCAATTTCCTTCTCACGTTTAGTGGAATGATTAAAGTAAAACACAGATTTTAGTCGAACACCAAAATCTCTATTCTCCCTTTTATCGTCAAAATTATAATGTCATATTTCCTTCGTTTCCTTTTTCAATCATTTACGGCGCTCTATTCACCGCATCGCCGTCATCAGCAGCCAGCATCTGTACCAAACTCCTTACAGTAAGTATATGCACAAAACAAACAGGTAGCCGCTAGCCAGGCAGCGATATGTGATGCACGAACACGCGACCGAGCAAATCATATAGCAAAAACCAAGAACCAATCATTGTGTTTGATTATGCGCCACCGCGCCGCAATCACTAGCCGCTGAACCGGAAACGATTTGACAGTGGGTCAAACAATAAATGCCTCTTCCATTTAAGGTGATACAACAGTTTTTAGTGTGTTTTCAACTCCACTATTTTTCCTTCGTTTATTCATTATGAAGCAAATTTTTGAACATATGACTGACATTTTATGACTATATGATCTAAGTATCACTAAAAGGAAAACACGAGTACTTGAAATTTTCTTCCAAATTAAATGATTAATGTAGATTTTAAAACCTAAAAAGAATATTTTCTATTGTGATTGTATGACTACTATATTTTCACGAATTACTTCAAGGAATTATTTTTATTGCAATGTATGCACTGTCAATGTATTCTTTTACTGTTGTGACGTTTCTCAAGTGTATGCAATTACCGTATGATGAAATAAAAAGTTTAGAGTTTCAGTTTGAAATGTAAGAGGCCTCTTAATACAATTCCGACTTTCCGTTTCACACTTGTTTGGCATGTATCGAGAGGCTTTTGGTTGTTTTAATAATTACGAGTGTATTACTACTAGCGGTTGCCCGACACTTCGTTAGCTTTCAATTTATGATTATTGTCATGTCATTCATTCCCTCGTGATCTGTACAAATATTCGAGTACTCGAGTAAATGTACCCGATCTTCTCAGTGTTTCAAACTATTTCTACTAAAATCTATGAATTGTATGATTTAGCCGTGAAAGCGTATCAAACAAACTACGAGAAATTTTCCCATTTATAAGTTATTAGTAAGAAGTAAGATAAGTTTGGCATTGTTGACTTACCGACGGACGGCGGCTGACGACGATAACATAATCCATATAAGATAGATATTATAAAAGAAGTCATAGATTATGATTATATGGTATACTATTTATTATACCTTTTCTTTCTACTTGTTCTCATCTAGGTATTTAGCTACTTCAATACAATATTAATATTTCCCGTTTCCAGGCCTACTGAGCAGTCCAGAGAAAAGAAAACTACTCTTTCATTATTTATCACTTCTCTTTTATTCATTTGACTAACTTTAAGAACGCTCTGTGGAGCTTTCCGACTGAACTTTTACATTTTTAAACTTTTCTTAGCTTATTATAAATTGCAAAGTCAATTAAAAACTTCTTTCTTGATTCACGGAAACTGTTATTATTGTAGGTACTTGTAATAAACTTTGGTTTCTTTAGATTAATAGGTACTTGTTTTGCGGTGAAAGTATATTAAAAATACATTGTAAGATAATTACTGAAAATTTTTAAGAGAAAATAAATTTCTTAACCTAACGGTTAACCGTTAATTGGGAATTTTATATCCAGATCAAGTGTGTGTTGCCAGCAACTAGCAACTCAGGCTTTGCACAGCCATTCATGTTTTTTATAGAATCATACTCGGTATACTCCCTTTTTGTGCCTATTCCATAAGCTCTTGTGTTATCTTGATGTTTTCGAGCACGATGTTGAAAAATAATTTTTGCACGCAAGTATAATAGAGTTCGGAAAGTTTAAACGTAGCTTATCTACGTAGTTATAAGTATCATGACAATCGGATCAGTCCGTCATAGCCTATTCGTGTTTAATTTTTTTTGCATATTTAAGTTCCTCGCACCTTTGTTACGTTCTCCCGATAACTGCGCATAAGTGGCTATATTTTTTAATATGATATTATTAAGATTTATTATTTAGCATTCCATTCAGAAATATGAAAAATATATGCACGTGAAAGCCTTTCATAAGAATAAAGTTACAAACTGTTCAATATTCCGTATTTCATTATATTAGGACAATATTAGTATGCAGTATATAAAAATAGGTAAAATAAAACGGTTGACCGAGCGCAGCTAGACAAAAGGGCTGTTTTCTGTTATGAAGGGCTCTTTTAATGGTTTCAACAAGAAAAAAGAACCAGTACAGAATCTTTGATCATTCGGTCGCCATCAGTTAGTTCATTCGTACTTGTTTTGCTGAAGAGTGTCATCTAATCGGTTGAGTGATTTTGGCTTAATTTGGCCAACACCTATTGGGCGCTATTTGGTATTATTTACTTAGTAACAAGCCAAATGCCAACAATCGTTTCGCTAAGCGAAGATCGAGTTCCGTTTCATCGGAAGAGTGTTACGACTAACAACGTGCACATGAAGTGAGGGCACTGACACGTCCCTAACCCACCCCACACGGCAGTAAGCTGTAGGTATTATCTTAAAGGTAAAATTGTGACTGACTGACTCATCATCGCCCGGCGTAAATGTTTAAAAGTAGATTTTATTTATTTGGAAGGCATGCTCAATATTAGGTGGGTATCATTTAAGAAGGTATTTGTCATAGTTCAACTCTCATGGGAAGTAAAGGGGTGGCAAAGGTTGTATAGAAAATAAAAAAACTGATCAGTACTAATATTAAGGTAAACCTTTAAAATTGATCGCGCCTTTTGATTCTTCATAACATAAGGCACGGATTTTTCCTCACACTGGAAGAGGCTTGGAGCATGTTCCATTGCGTATAGGCGGAGGAGTTCGGGACCTAGTGTCGTCGGAAGTTATTCAGGCCGACAGAAGGCCTCCGACATGACATACCGATTTATATGCATATTTTTTTATAATGGCTCTTAGTTACATGCAAACTCTGCGTAGCGATGAAAAGTAGCAAAAAATTTGTCGTAATAAATACAGTTCTTAAAATAGTAATATTCAGAATTCAATCTATGTCTAAGTTTAGACTTGAAGTAATTTTAAAACACAAAGGCGTAGTATAAAAAGTTACCACAATAGCAGCACCTCGTTAATGTTGGAATATATTTTCTCTAGGACAAGTTTGTTTTATGTGGGTAGTTTGTTACTAGCTTTTACCTATTAGTCATTAAAAGAAAATTAACGTCAGTGTATGTCTTTAATGATATTTGTGATACGTGACGTGGAGTCATTTGATACAAAAAATGAGTTATCATTTGTCACTTATTTACGCCGGCTTATATTTATTACGACGTTGCGTTAAAAATACGGGCCTGAAAACGAAGTGACATCAATATTAATCACGTAAGGCGACATGGGAGGTCGCGTGCGGTCGACAGTTCACCCGAAATTACCGGCCTATTTATGCTACTCTTCTTACCAAAATGCGACTGAAGTCCATAATTCATTGAGCCCTCTTAACTTTCATAAAACGATTTAGACGTGGCGCCCTAGGTTGTGTTGTATCGTAAACAGGGGAATAAATTACGCAATAAATTGAGCGATATCAGCGAAATCTGATATCTTAGTAGTTGATCGTGGGATGTAAATTTTAGTTTAAAGTCTTATTAACCTTACCCTTATGCTTCCGGGCAATAGATCGTCTGCCTATGAACGTACAGCTCAAACTGCTAGTAGAGATTAGCAGTTGATTATTTCATTTTACGAATACTTTCGCAATGGGCTATTTGCATGTATTTCTTTAATATTTTTAAATATTCAGTAACTAATCGTTAGTATCTGTCTTATTCGTAGCTAGTTACAGTTACGTGGCTATCCCTTAGGACTGAGATCACCTCTTGGTTACATTTATGTTTTCAATGGTTCATTCGGAAATATGAGTGCGCAAGTCCGACTCGCACTTGGCCAGTAATTAATTTTGTTCAAATAACACGAAGAATATCTATTCGCGCAGAATATCTTTGTAAAGTAACTGCATAACTTAACTCGAGAACTTTTCAGACGGCTTTCACGCACTGTAAGGCGTGTTATAACTTTTAACTAACATTCTAAAAGTAGGGAACCTTGTTAAATACCATCAAGCCACTGCGAACTTAGACACCGACACTATCTAGATACACAAATGCTTATTTAGAAATTGAGGTTTTCTCAGTGGACTATGACATGGGGTTCTTTAAAAAAGGCGCAAAAACAGCTCTCCTTCAGGGCCAGCGACGCATTGGCGACTCATCTGGTGTTGCTTGTGTCAATAGGCGACGGTGAGCGCTTACCTTTAGGTAGCCCGGCTGCTTGTTCATTGAGTTGATATATAAAAAAAAAATTAACTTAAAACTTTTATGTCAGTTATCACTCACACATTTCGCATCTATCTCGCTCGCACATTCAAACATTTTCAACGATTGTAAAAGTCTAGGTTGAATTTTGAAACACGTGCTTCGATATCATTGCTGACAATAAATACACAATTTACTCAATCTCTTCTCTATTTATATAAAGAGAGATGTCCTGACTGACTGACTGACTGACTGACTGACAGACTGACAGACTGACAGACTGATTCATCATCGCACAGCCTAAACTACTGAAGCTAGAATCATGAAATTTGGACAATG